>OX463772.1:4607082-4746030 GCA_949825005.1 Gasteruption jaculator | reverse complement strand
CGACAAAATAAATCATACACCTTTCAAGAAATTCTTTTTAATAGTATAACTATTTTTCTAACGAGCAAATACATTACTAAGTCCACTGAAATTAAAGTTTCGTTTTGTATTTGAATGAAGGGCATGTGAAATAATTTAGATTGTGCTCAATATTTTTTATAACAATGAATTAATCAATGTTGGTATATTTGGCCCTGGACAGAATAAACCATACACTTTTGTGTACTTGGTGTAGTACTTGGTGTGGTTGCCTTTAGCTTTTAATACCGTCTCCAGTCAGCGGAGCATATTTTTAACTAATTTCTTTAAATATTCAAAATCACGCTTTTCTCAAGCATTCTGAAGTGCTTCGTAGTAGGTTGTCTTGTTCATTATGTTCCTTTTATTTACTTTGCCGTTCAAATAAACCCACAGATTTTCAATGGGGTTTAAGACTAGTGATTTCAGTGGCCATTCCAATAGTACATCAGTCTAACATGAAATGCAAGTATCCTCAGACTCCAAAGATTCTTTTTATGCAATATTTGGAGTCCAAGGTCGAAGTACTCGTTACATATATATATTTATAAATATATAAGTGTAACGTGGACTTTGACCTCGGGGCGAGGGCAAAGTATACCGTTTATGTCAAAAGAATGTATAGCTTTATATAAGGCTTGTACATCAGTTTAACATGAAATACAGGTATCCTGAGACTACAAAGATACTTTGCATGCAATATTTGAAATTCGAGGTCAAAGTCCACATTACATATGTATACAGTTCAGGACAAAATAAATCATACAACTTTGAAGAAATTCTTTTTAACAGTATAACAAATTTTCTAACGAACAAATACTTTACTAAGTCCACTGAAATTAAAGTTACTTTATGTATTTAAATAAAGGACATGAAGTAATTAAGATTGTGCTCAATATTTTTGATAACAATGCATTCATCAATATTGGTATATTTTGTCTTGGACAAAATAAACCATACATTTTTCGAAATCATAGATAGCAAAGAAAAAAAAATTAATTTTGATACTTTCAGTACTTGGTGTGTCTGCCGTTAGCTTTTAATACCGTCTCCATTCAGCCGAGCATATTTTTAACTAATTTCTTTAAATATTCAGAATCAAGTTTCTCCGAAGCATTCTGATGTGCTTCGTAGTAGGTTATCTTGTTCATTATGTTCGTTTTATTTACTTTGCCGTTCAAATAACCCCACAGATTTTCAATGGGGTTTAAGACTAGTGATTGCGGTGGCCATTCCAATAGTACATCAGTCTAACATGAAATGCAAGTATCCTCAGACTCCAGAGATCCTTTTTATGCAATATTTGGAGTCGGAGGTCGAAGTACTCGTTACATATATATATTTATAAATATATAAATGTAATGTGGACTTTGACCTCGGGCCGAGGGCAAAGTATACCGATTATGTCAAAAGAATGTATAGTTTTATATAAGACTTGCGTATCAGTTTAACATGAAATACAGGTATTCTGAGGCTCCAAAGATCCTTTGCATGCGATACTTGGAATCCAAGGTCAAAGTCCACGTTATATATATATATTTATAAATATACATATGTAACGTTGACTTTAACTCCTAATATTGCATAAAAAGGATCTTTGGTGTCTCAGGATACCTGTATTTCATGTTAGACTTAAGTACTATTTGAATGGCCACCGCAATCGCTAGTCTTAAAACTGATTGAAAATCTGTGGGGTTATTTGAACGGCAAAGTAAATAAAACAAACATAATCAACAAGATAACCTACTACGAAGCACTTCAGAATGCTTGGGAGAAACGTGATTTTGAATATTTAAGGGAGAACACCACTGTGAAATTTTGAAAAAATCGATTTTTTTTTACTCAAAAAAATCCTATAAACCCTCAAAAATATGATGCAAATTCGTTTATAGCCAAAAGAAATTTTTTTAGGTGGGTTTGAAGCATTTTCCTGACAGCCCTCTAACAGCCGAAAAAGGCTGTCGACAATATATCCTGATATTTTGAGTTTCTTTCTCATTTTATTTTACCATACTTTGTAATCGAGTGAAATAGGTTCTCTTTTTGACCGCTTGTTGTGCTGAAATAAAATTTTCATCAGCTGTAGTGTTTAGAAAACCGTTGAGAGCGCCCATAAAATCGTTGAGAATTAGTTATTGAGAAGTTATTGATACCGAAAACTTTAAACGCGATTATCTCAAAATGGTATTTTGGAAATCTGCAAGCAGTAGAACTCAATCAATTTTTGTTGAATCGACTTGTAATTTTAACTGTAGCTTCTTAGATAGATTTCAAAGAAAAGTAACTGAGTTTTTTTCGATTTTTTGAAAATTTAAAAAGTTATTCAACTTTTTATACGAAAATTTTTGTTAAAAAATGAAACTTTTTTTTCAAACTTGTCTCTATTTTTTATTTTTTTAAATTTTTTAATTTCCCCAGGTACTTCCACGCTAAAACTAATATATTTCATGAAAATATTACATTTTTTGTTCCACGAACAAATTTTAGACACTTCTAGTGCTTGCAGTGGAGCAACTCTAATAAAAATCACTTATATTCAAGTTACTGTCACGCCGCCATTTTGTATTTTATTAAATAAAAAAATTGTTTTTTATACCTTAATATGTGTCCAATATAGCCTAAAAGTTTTTTTCCCTTGGCCAAACCAATTCCTCAACAAAAAAATACCGAATAAAGCACTTGAAAACGCTACGTCACAGTGGTGTTCTCCCTTAAAGAAATTAGTTAAAAATATGCTCGGCTGACTGGAGACGGCATTAAAAGCTAACGGCAGACACACCAAGCACTGATTGTATCAAAATAAATTTTTTTTTCTTTGTTATCGATGATTTCGAAAAATGTATAGTTTATTTTGTCCAAGACAAAATATACCAATATTGATTAATTCATTGTTATCAAAAATATTGAGCACAATCTTAATTATTTCATATGTCCTTTATTTAAATACATAAAGAAACTTTAATTTAAGTGGACTTAGTAAAGTATTTGTTCGTTAGAAAAATAGTTATACTGTTAAAAAGAATTTCTTCAAGGTTGTATGATTTATTTTGTCCTGTACTGTATATATATGTAATGTGGACTTTGACCTCGAATTTCAAATATTGCATGCAAAGTATCTTTGTAGTCTCAGGATACCTGTATTTCATGTTAAACTGATGCACAAGCCTTATATAAAGCTATACATTCTTTTGACATAATCGGTATACTTTGCCCTCAGTCCGAGGTCAAAGTCCACGTTACATATATGTATTTGTAAATATATAAACTCGAAATATTTCATCAAAAGGATCTTTGGAGTCTCAGGATACCTGTATTTCATGTTAGACTGATGCGCAAGGCTCATACATTCTTTTGAAATAATCGGTATGCTTTGTCCTCATTCATTATTTATAGATCGTGTTGTTCGACGTCATAACATGTATAAGGGTTTCCCAAGATACAGGAGTATATTGCTGATTATTTCGCAATATATTTACAAATTATTTTACAATATACAAGCAATAAGAGTATCTAATTTCAACGTTGGATGGTTTCATAATGAAATGAAGATAAAAGATGGTCTATACACTAATTGTGTACTCTGTCCTCAAATGCAATGCAAATGCTAAGTTAACACGTTTAAAAATGTTGTATACTTTCTTTCTTCTTTTAGGAGTTACTTCTTCCAAAATTGAAACATTGCTTCTGAGTACCAAAGGATTTGTACGCGTTATACATTCCTTGAATGTATAACGCGTAGTTCGAAGTATATACATATCTTATAAACACGTGGTGTACTTTGCCTCAATGCACTTCAGATACCCTTTGTGATTTTAAAACATAAACTTTTGATAACTAAACTAGCTCCACATTTTCGATCCCGATTTGTTTGAAATTGTTAGCAACAGTTATTCCACATCGAATTCATTGAATCTTCACATATATAACCGTATGGTGTACGTTGTTCTCGTGTGCTCCAAATGTTTTGTATGAGTTAACCACATCAGCTGCTGATAATTAGAATACTTCTAAATTTTTCAAATCAATTTCGTGTGATAGTAATAGCAGTACGATCGTATTATGTGCAATTCTCATTATCGCCACCTCAAATAAAATTTTAAAAATGTTAGAAAAAGCGGAAGTCAGCAACTAGAGATGGTCTATACAAGAAACGGTTATTTTGCCCTCACATGCAGTGCAACTGTTAGAATAATACGTTCGACAACTTTCTTTACTTTTCCTTTTTTCTTTTACGAGTTAGTTCTTTCAAAATTAGGACATTTCTACTGACCACCAAATATAATATTTATACCTTGTGCACTTGTTGAATGTATATTGTATAGCTGGACGTATAGTATATATATTTTTTATAAACACGTGATGTACTTTGCACTCAAGCGCCTCAGATGTTTTGTATGATTTGACCACATCATCTGTTGAAAGCTAAAATGTCTCGAATTTTACAAAACCAATTTGTGTGAAACTAATAGCAGTATGGCAATATTTTATAATTTTTTAAATTACCATAACAGAATTATCATGTCTTTTTATCTTGAAACATCATTTTCGCAATTTTTTTTTATTGGATCCTGATGCCTTATGGAGGGATAAACACCTTTCGTTTTTACAATTTTCTCAGAAAAATCAATAGTTTCCCAGATATTGCCGTCGGAAGCCGATGATTCTAGGATTTGCTAAATGCAATATCTTAAAAGCAATTGGTTTCTTGGAATTTTGATTTAAGAGAACATTTTTAGAAGAGTGTAAAATATGTACTTTTTTATCAGTTTCAGTGTCTTAATTAGAGTTTTCTTATAATCACCAGTAAAACCAATTTCTATGCTTCAAATTTACGCGACAATCAGGTGAGGACATTACTGAAGGAGTTTTATTTGACGCTTAATTAGGATTTTCTGATTACGTTCATTTAAAGAGACTTTCATGTGTCGAATTTGACCAATAATAAGGTAAGGATATCATTAAAGGATATCATTAAAAGAATTGGAGTGATCTATTAATTACGGTTTCCTTATAACTTCCACTATGAGGGTATTGTATATATCAAATCTCATATTAAAATATTCAGTAGAATAATGTGATTAAAGAAACGATCCACGATATTACTACCAGAGGGCGAAATATTCGATCTGTATATTGTTACTTAGCCCCCCTGAGGACAAAGTATGCGATCAGTATATTGTTACTTTGTCCTCCAAGGGCAAAGTATGCGATCAGTATATTGTGTGCCCTTCGAGGTCAAAGTACACGAACAGTATATTGTTACTTTGCCCCCTCCCCCGCTGAGAACAAAGCATGCGATCAGTATATTGTGTGCTCTCCGAGGTCAAAGTACACAATCAGTATATTGTTACTTTGCCCCTTCCCCCACCGAGGGCAAAGTACGCGATCAGTATATGTGTGCCCTCCGAGGGCAAAGTACACGATCAGTATATTGTCACTTCGACCTCGGAGGTCGAAGTATACGATCGGTATATTGTTACTTTGACCTCCGAGGTCGAAGTACACAAATGAGGGCAAAGTATACCACTTGTATCACATTTTGAGGTCGAAGTACACTTTGCATATATATATATATAACTTTTTTGGCAGCTTCTCGTTATGCAATCATGTTGATACCAGTTTGGATCGTGGACCCGATGTCTAATCTGCAAAAATATTCGTTTCAAAAATTGTTTGCCCATCCGGGTGAAACAAAATAGTGCAGAAAATAAACATTTTTATTTATTATCATTTGAATTCTTTACTTTAAAAACTATCAACTTTTCGAAAAAAATATTCAGAGTGAAAAATGTTTTAACATGTTAAGTGCCACGCTAAATTCACAAGACAACCTATTCATGCCGCGTGACTCGGAGTGTTATACACTATTGTATTTGGCATAACCGGTGGGGCCTGAACGCAAAGTTTTGCGCCGGTCCCTAGGGACCGACGTGGCGCTTAACATGTTAAATTTATCAAAGAATACCTCAGTATTTTTTCAGTTTTTTCTATAAATTTCAAAAAAAGTTCAGCTCGTATTTTTTTAGAATTTCAAAAAATTCACGCAAAATTCTTTAAAAAATCAGTACGATAACTATTTTTTATGAAACTGGATAGTTTTCGAATAAAAAATTTCAAATATGATACCACATTTTTACATAGTGGATCGAATTCACCATCTGATCACATTGTTTTATTAAAAAACTATCAACTTTCTGGAAAGATCCAAATTAGTGAAAATAAACTTACAATTATCGAAGGAATACATAATTTTTTCAAAATTTTCCGTGAATTTTTTTAAATTGATAAAAAGTTAGAGTTCAACATTTTTAAACAGTTATAAAAAAATGAAAAAGGTCTGGAGTATTTGTTGATGAATGCTAAGCACTTTTCACTCTGAATATTTTTAAATAAAGTCGATAGTTTTTAAAGTAAAGAATTCGAATGATAATAAATAAAAATGTTTATTTTCTGCACCATTTTGAGTCACCCGGATGGGCAAAAAAATTTTGAAACGAATATTTTTGCAGATTAGACATCAGATTAGACAGATTGCTGCCAAAAAAGTTAACAGAAAGAAAATTTATTGTTTTTTAATATTTGTTATCCGAAATCTTAATATTAGAGTAGTGAAATTTCTTTTTCAATGTCCAATGGTACTATCAGAAATAGTACCATATAAGACTATCATTTTAATATTTTCCTTTTTTTTAACGACTCGAATTAGTACAAAGCTCAAAGGTACTGTCCGTTTGCATAAGACGTTGTTTGAAAAAGTGCTCCGTCATACCAGATGTTGTTTAACCCTTTGAGTGCCGAAGGCCGATATATCGGCTCTTGCTGCACTGGCGAGAAGTGCCAGAGCCGATATATCGGCCCGCGCCTTGTAGCGCTTTACTATAAATTATCTTTCTTTTTTCTATAATTTTAAAATGAGTTGAAAAAAACTAGTGTCATAGTTTTGTTCTGTATTTCATCCATAATAAGCAGCTTTTTGAATCATGTAAATATTGTTTCTCGTTTGGTTTTTACAAGCATTTTCCCGAACCCTTGTAAAACTATGAAATTCGGCCGGTTTTTCTCGCATAGGCACCTCTATTTCGCCCGGCACTAAAAGGGTTAAATAGGACTTACCTGACACAAACCGGACTAAAATTTTCCCAAATTGTATAAAATTATGTAGTTTTTTCGTTGCTGATTTTAAAAGTATTGTTTTTTGACAAAACGGCAGTCGTTTAATTAGAAATAGGTCTTCAAATTACAAATTTTCAAGATGTTTCAGATACGCGTTTTAAAACATGTTTAAAGTTTGACATGCAGTTCAAATGTAGGTATTAAACCGATTAATTTAATTACTTTGACACATAATGTTACAATGTTCTTTAAAGAAGAGAAACCACGGAGTACAGTAGATTCTCCGAATAAGATACCACAAGGGGCCGAAGGAGAATACGATTCCGAGAATTACCGGTCCCCACTCAGCGGCCTGCTACGCCAGAAAGGAATGGAACTCTCGTCCTTCGAATAAGATACCATGCAAAATAGTTTAAAGTTAAACCGATAATATAGGTTGCTTTGTATTCCATATCCTTTTCCTTCGTTTTTTTGACACGCGACTGGAAGTCCGCAAACGAGGGGTACTCGCAGTGTTGACAGGAAAGAAAGAGAGGAGAAAGGCCATTTTTACCGTTTGTGCAATTATTTTACGTAAGTAAATGAATTTTAAACATTAGAAACACATCAAAATAGGCTTGAGTTCATGTCCTCGACAAAAAATTACGTTTACGAGTTATTGAAAATTCTCTATGAATTTTAAACCAAAAAAAAATTAAAATCTGATCTTAAATAATTAATAATTCATGATAATAAATTTAAAAAATCGTTGTGCAAATAATTCTCATTTTTTCTCGTTTATTTACGTGGTATCTTATTTGGAGTACGCAACTCCAAACATTCAGGGGCGAAAAGGAATTAGGAGTGGGGGTAGTGGATTTGCGAAGGGGAACCCGTGGTATCTTATTCGGAGAATCTACTGAAATTACATTTACCAGAAAATATCTAGCTTTCACGTGATTAAGTGTGTAGCCTCTTAATAATTAAAAGAAATAATTTATCTAAGTCTTGAAATATGTATTTGAAAGAAATTTGAAAAACGTAAAGAAAAAATGTAAATACTATTATTTATTTGTCTTGTTGAAAATACCATATTGAAGTATGATCTGCAAGTGAAAAATTAGTTTTTATCGAGCTCTCCATCTAGCATCGACAGGTCGACCAGTCCTGTGAAGGTCTTTGACTGTTCCCTGATTCAGAAAGCGCCGTACAGTCCTTTCGACTGTCGATTTGGAAACAGGAGTTAGCCCTTCTCCAAACGTCTGATTATAAAGCTTCTTAACGTCATTATAATATCGCACTCGATCTCTCCAACCACGCATCATCAATAGAGACACCCTCCCCAGCTCCGCAAGTTTCGCATTGGCCATAATCTTTCAACAATATTTAGGGATTAAACAAAGGATTAGGAACGAAAAAAAGAACGAAAAGAGCCTGAAAAGAAATTGTTTGTTTTAAGAAAGGGATTCAGTAATAGAATCGCATTCTGCAACTTGTGACGAGGATCTCACTATCCCTTCGTTGGGGGGTGTCGACACACCCCACACGTCACAATCGCCCTGAAATCCTGAAAAGAAACCGTCGGAAAAAGGGCTCGATCGTGGGCGCCAGGTGCTATGCACCGCGATCTAACTCAGGAAACGAAAATGGTAGAGGGGAGGGTTCGTATAAACGACACGTTCGACGAACAAAATAAAATGAAAATAAATATATTTGCCGATAACAAAATAGTCGAAATAAAACAAAAGAAAATCCTACAAAATGAATGCTATGAAATAACAAAAAAACAAAGAAACGGGGCGAGGTGTCGCGAACGGCGCGACGAGCTCACTCAAGATGGCCACCTGTCGAATCAGGTGGCTCGACCTCCTGAGCTCGCTCGTTTCCTTTTCGGCGATAACGAATACGGGACTCACGCTTTCTTCGTTCTGGGTCCCGGGTGGTGTCCTCTGCTCCGTCGACGACGTCGTAAAAATGGGATATTCGTCCCTCGACCGGGTCGTCTTCCTCCTTCGCGTTCTCTCTTTCTTTCTCTCTCTCTCTCTCTTTATCCGCGTGGGCACGTGCTTTCAGGTTTACGTCCAGCGTAGAAGTGAAGAAGTCGGCTTCACTTCCGGCGTCTTCTTCTCGATCTCGGGGCTACGAGCCTCCTCATTGGCTGCGAGTGACGACTCGTACCCCTCGAGTCATCTACGAGCCTTCTGGTGGACGGAACTCCGCGTTGGCCTCGACTTTGCGGTAGAGACGATCCCCATTGCTTCGGAGAAAACGTCTCTCGATTTTTCCCCGCTGAGACGACGTCGAAAATCCTTCCTGGAGTGTTCCGGGGTCGACTTTGCTCCTTCCACCAACGGCTCTCTAATGCGAATCTAATCTATATTTCGGCCGCCTTAATTCTAACAATCATATTATGTCGCTCTTACACCGCGGAATAACTTAACCTAAGTGTTTGTTGACTTCCACGGTGGACTTATATGCGATCGATCCATGCCGATCGATCGTATCGATTGAATTTCGCGGCGCGAATAGTCGTGGGGAAAGTACGTGGGAGGTTCGAGATCTTTGTATCAGGGAATCGATATTCTCTGTTACAAACTGTAGCTCGACAAATGAACGATCTGATTTTTAGCAGTCATTTTTAGTTCTGCGACAAATGCCTATCGACGACTGTATACGCGTCGCGATGCTTTTGTATTCCGGATTTCAAAAGTATCGCGACGTGTATCGCCAGCGCTGGCGATTTTGGAAACCAAAGTATCGCGACGCGTATATTGTCGTCGATAGGCATTTGTCGCAGAACTAAAAATTACTGCTAAAAATCGAATCCTTCATTTGTCGAGCTACAGTTGCAGAGTGCGATTTTATTACTGAATCCCTTTCTTGAAACAAATAATTTCTTTTTAGGCTCTTTTCGTTCTTTTTTTCGTTCTTAATCCTTTGTTTAATCCCTAAATTTTTTTGAAAGATTATGGACAATGCGAAACTTTCGGAGCGGGGGATGGTGTCTCTATTGATGATGCGTGGTTCGGGAGAACGAATGCGATCTTGTAATGACGTTAAGATGCTTTTTAATCAGACGTTTCGAAATGGAGAAGGGTTAACTCCTGTTTCCAAATCGACAGTCAAAAGGACTGTACGACGCTTTCTGAATCAGGGAACTGTCAAAGACTTTCACAGGACTGGTCGGCCAAAGTCAGTAATGACTGATAAGAAGCAATTAGAAATTGCTGAAGCGTTTGTAGAAAATCCGCAACTTATTGTTAGTTTACGCCGAGGCGGTGTTGAGCATGATGTTGCTCATGAAACGGTACGGACAGTTTTGAAAACCTTGAAATTTCATCCATACAAAATTCATTTGGTGCAAGAGTTAAATGAAGATGAACCCGATCGACGGTTAGAATTTTGTGAAACAATGATGAACGAAATCGATGAAGATCCTCACCTTTTGTACTACTTAGTTTTTAGCGATGAATCTACTTTCACTTTAAAAGGGGAAGTTAACAGGCATAATTGCTGATATTGGTCCGACAGTAATCAAGCTTGGATGTTGGAAAGCCACACCCAATATCCGCAAAAAGTCAGTGTCTGGGCTGGTATCTTAAATGATACTCTAATAGGCCCTTTTTTATCGAGGGTAACCTTAATGCCAGTACGTATGAAGAGTTACTAAGGAATCAAATTGTACCACGAATAAGAGAAGGAGCAGGTGCTAATTTTAATAGAACGTGGTTTTAGCAGGACGGAGCAACTGCACACTATGGAAGAAATGTACGAGCATATTTAGACATCGAGTTTCCTCATACGTGAGTCGGGAGAAGAGGTGCAATCGAGTGGCCTGCTAGATCCCCTGATCTGACGCCTCTGGATTATTTTCTTTGGGGTTACTTGAAAAGTAAAGTCTATGTCCTTACAATCGAATAGCA
The DNA here is from genome assembly GCA_949825005.1 of Gasteruption jaculator. Taxonomy (NCBI): domain Eukaryota; kingdom Metazoa; phylum Arthropoda; class Insecta; order Hymenoptera; family Gasteruptiidae; genus Gasteruption; species Gasteruption jaculator. The sequence continues at coordinate 4,734,997 of OX463772.1, read as the reverse complement.
TTCTGCCAAGAAGGTCAAGGTAATCAGTTTGAACATCTTTTGTGAATTTTTAGTTACTGAAAAAAGAAAAAAATAAGAGGCAAGGGGACTCACGTTAATCAAGCACCCCAGTGAGAGGCAAGGGGACTCACGTTAATCAAGCACCCGAAAGGAAACAGAACTTACTACGTCCACGTCGTTGTTTCCGGGTAACGCTAAAAGTAAGTCTACTAGATTCAATTTAAAAAATTCATTTAGAATTTTAATAGCCTTTGAAATTGACCCGAATGTCAATATGTTAAAGGTCGATGACACTTTTACATTTTATTTAATTAATTAAGGCACCTTTAATTTTTGTTATGATAAGATTGTCTCTAAAATTCGAGCTAAGTGCCCCTGAACGCTTTTTACCCATTTCGACCCCTAAGTGAACTTCATGTGTCACTTTGATCCATCAAGCTAGTACGTATTGGAACGTGAAATTTACCGCTCTATCGATTGCCGATGACAAAACGAGGGATTTCAATTTAAAAAAATGACGTCGACCTTCGAATTACCTTCAAGGTCATTTTGAAGGTCAATTACAAGGTAATCATCTGGTAGTTCTGAAAAAACAGTAAAACTTTTTTCTAAAACATGTCCTTCTGCGAGTCTTATTTTCCAAGTTGTTAGACCGTCCCGTACTTTCTTATGACCCTGCTGTCCTTCAAGGTCGAATTGAACCTATGACCCAAAAACGTATTGGAACGTAAAATTTTCCGCTCTATCGATTGCCGATGTCAAAAGGGGGAGGTTCCATTTAAAAAAATGATCTTGACCTTCGAATTACCTTAAAGGTCAGAGCCAAGGTCAACTTCAATGTCACCACCTGGTAGATCGGGAAAAACAGTAAAACTTTTGTCTAAAACATTTTTCTCTCCGCGTCTTACTTTCCAAGATATCTGACCGTCCCGGGACTTAATTGACACCCTGTATATAATATTAATAATGTGACAGTTTTAGCAGTCGTTTAGTTTTAACTTCGTCGTTTTGTTTAGTTTTAAGTTCTGGATGAGATAAAACAATATTTCTTTTTTAATTTAAAAGCTTTAACATTAAGCTACTGATATCTGCAAAAAAATTTTGGTAATATTCATAAGAAACAAAGTTATGAATTTTTGAACATTGTCGCGGAGGCACTGCAGGCGCGTCGCGCGCGCTCGCGCCTCGCTGACGATCTTTCGTCTACTATGCAGTAGACAAAACGCGCGCGCGACGCGCCTGCAGTGCCTTCGCGACAATGTTCAAAAATTCATAACTTTGTTTCTTATGAATATTATCAAAATTTTTTTGCAGATATCAGTAGCTTAATGTTAAAGCTTTTAAATTAAAAAAGAAATATTGTTTTATCTCATCCAGAAGTTACTTAAATATCAAATTGTTTATTGCAAAATTAATTTTTTATAAATAAATTAAATTTTTTTAATCGCTCGATTACACTATTATATTCTTTTGCTAATGTTGTACTTACCATTAAATTTTGGTAAAGTTTTATTCAAAACTCGCTGAATAATCGCAATTTAAAAAAAAAGTAGCCTAAAAATTAATTTATTTATAACTTTTGTAAAAATAAAAATTTTTTTAAAAAATTTTAGGAGATTACATTTAACACATGTCTAAATAATTATCGCCAAAAAAAAAGTAGAAAATTCGATATGCTGATTTTTGGTGGCCCACTTCAGAAAACTTGACTCAATATAAATAGAGTATGTAGGTAAAACATGGAATTAGCATAACATAAAATAGTATAGTGTAGTTATGAATAATTTTGAGCATGAGGACTTGTGTAGTAGTGATAGAGAGAGAGTAATAGTAACAACGTATTAAACAGCATAGTATCGCAGTGTATTGAAGTGAAATGAAGTAAAGAAAAGTGCCTTTACGCGTTAGGTAGGAAAAAGAATGAGGATTTTCCTATTGGGACGGGTTTTGCTGCCAATATTCTTGAAGCTCTGTATTTAGGAGATGTGTAAAAAGAGCATTTTTGAACAAGTTAATTGATTCAGCACTTTTGATGTTATCAGGCAGAGATTGCCAAGAGTATAGTGTGCTGATAACAAAAGACTTCCTCAGAGCTTCAGTACAGAATTGGGGAAGAGCAAAGGGTACATTTGGAGTTAGTAGCCTGTCAGAGTGTCGCAGGGAACTAGGATTTTCTACAAATCTATCACGGAGATAGGTTGGTAGACCGGTGTTGACGATAGTGTAGAATAGTGACAGTGAGAAGTACTTTCGCCTCTTCTCAATGGAAAGCCATTCCAGTCTGACAAGTCGGTACGGTGTAATATGTTCATCTTTGCGAAGATCATGAACGAATCTGACGCAGGCATTTAGGAGTCTTTGTAGCTTAAGTGCCAGGATTCCTGAGAGGTCCGAATATACAACACAACAGTAGTCAAAATAAGGGAGGACTAAGGATGTAATTAACTTGATTCGGACGTCAGTGGGTAGGACAGACCTGCGGCTTTTTAATCTGTATAGGACAGCAAAAACGTTTCTACTAATGTGACGAGTATGGTCACGCCAGTTTAGGGTGAAAGTGATGATGAGGTTCCTGGCTTCAGAAACCCAAGGAATCTGAGTCCCGTTTATCTCAATACTGGGTAACTCTGGAAGATCCAGGTTATTGACGTAACGAGCACCATCTAGTACCATGGCCTTGATTTTACCCAGATTAAGCCCAAGTCCGTTTGTAGAAGCCCAGTGGGCAAGTCATTGGGAATCAAAGGATAAGTAGTGAATTGCCCGATCCAGATCCGCTGGATAACAAGAAAGGTAGATCTGCGTGTCATCAGCAAATATCATGTATTTGGAGTGACACAGAACAGATCCAACCTCATTAATAAAGACGGAAAACAGGAGAGGGCCCAGAACCGACCCCTGGGGTACGCCGGCGTGAACCGAAAGCCACCCAGTGGCCCGTCCCGAGCCATCAACGACGATCTGGCGTCGGTCGGAAAGGTAGTTACGAAACCAGGCCAGGGCCTGGGCAGAGTATCCTGATCTTCGTAGTTTCTGGAGGAGAAAGGTGTAGGGAATGGTATCGAAAGCTTTAGAAAAGTCGAAAAGGACAAGTGTGGTGATTTGTCGACGGTCAATCGCTAATCTGATGTCCACGGCTACCTGCAAGAGGGCCGTTTGGGTGCTGTAACCAGTACCGAAACCAGACTGAAATGGGTTGTTTAGAGAATGTGACTGAAGATAATCAGTATACTGTTTGTGTACTACCCGTTCAAAAAGTTTACCCATTTCATCTAGGTTAGAGATTGATCTGGTAGTCTCGTCCGATGGTGATGCAGATGATTTGATCTTACTTAAAGCCTTCACATTCGCATGCTTCCATTTAGTGGGAAAAACTGCTTGATTAAGAAATGTGTTGAAAATATTAATAAGTTTAGTACTAATGATAGGTAAGGCAGTAGAAAGATCACCAAAGGAAATCCCGTCTGGCCCTCTTGCAGACAGTCTAGATCGAGTAGATCACATAGCGTCAGTGACGTCGTCGTCAGTGATTGGGCGGAAGTTAAATTGAGGCACATGAGAATCAGCGAGGCCAGAAACCGGTTCCCGCAGTATTTCATCAAAGTCTGCATATGTGCAGTTTGGATTAGCACTGAAGATTGCAGTGTAGTAGGTGTTAAGATCCGCAGGACAGAAGAAAGCCAGTGGAGGAGGCATGGGAGATCCTACCAACCCAGCAGATGAAAGGACATCCTATACCGCTCGGGGAGTAGTAGAGGCGGCAATTTTATCTCTGACAAACCGATCCCTGGCCCCACGGATGTCATTGTGCAAGGAGTCTCTGGCCGCACGAAAACCAGACCATGCTGTAGGCGAACCTGTTTGTAGAACCTGTTTTTCTCCCTCAATCGGCCAATGAGGGATGCATTAAGCCACTGAGGGCGACGACGGGTTAAAGAGTGAACTCTAAAGGGAGCATGCTCATCAAGAGCCAGATTGAGGGAGGAAGACAGGGACGACACTTCATCATCTAGGGATGAATTGCTGGAAGACAATTCCTCTACAAGAAAGATAATGGATTGTTGAAATTGGTCCAGTTGGAAGTTCACATAAGAACGTACAAGCTTCGCCGTTTGAAAAAACTCAGTGTGAGAGAGGCTGTAGACCAGGTTAATTGAATCATGACCGGCATTGAAAGGGGATTCTGACTTAGAGAAGTCAAGAACCCGGTCAGCTGCACTGACAATCATGACATCAAGCCAAGAATCAGAAGTTGGTGTGTGATGCGTTGGACCAGAAGGAACCAGGTGGAGAGCAAGAGAGGTTGTCAGATCGTGAAGAGTTGAGGCTTCAAACGAGGACTTGGTAAGATCGCAGTTCAGGTCTCCCATGACGATCACGGACTTACAGGCATGGAAGAAGAGATTGAAATCCAATAGGAACTGTGAAGAGAAGGCAGCTTTTGGCCTTCGGTATATTACCGCAACTAGAATAGCTGTACCGGATGAGAAATGTGCTTCTATAATGAGGTATTCGGGATCGTCAATGGAGAGACGTGAAGAAAGAGCCAAAACCTGGACCTTCAGTGAGTCATGTACTGTGACGTGGTATTTGGGAGGGTCGGGCAACCTCCACCACGTGCACTTTAATATTCCGTTGGGCGCCAGCCAGGATCCACCTGGCCGTGCTGGGTGCTGAAAATCTACGAAAAGAAAACTTGGGGACCGGAAAAATGAATAAAAGACTCCCGGAATCTAATATAATCCGGATCTTTATTTCCAGTCAAACCAAATAACACCAAAGATCATCAAAAAGAAATAACATAAAAATAAATAATCGGAAACTATTGATTACCCGGATCGCCGGTACAAATATTCTTTTACATAAAAAAAGGAAAATAAAGCTAATAACATTAATCCTAAAATTAATAGTCTAATACTAACGAGAAAACCGATCCAGGGAGAAATTTCGGATTTCACCCGGTGTGTCTCAAAATGGCGGCCGGAACGCTACCTGCTCGCACGCTTCTCTCACCACGTACGCACTCTCTCTGTTTCACTCTCTCACACACACGCAAAACGGGAGGAACTCCCGGAGAGGCCGAGAAGTTCCCCTGGGCTACCGTTTCCGGCCCGGACGCCCGGAACCGGAACTTGATACTAAAAGAAAAGAAAAGGACAGAAACGAAAGGGCGCTCCCTTTCACCCCGGAACTCTACCGGCCACGTGCCGCGCAAACAAAATCAAAGAAAGAAAATAAAATAAATTCAACGAAAAGCTTCTTAAAAGCCTCGCCCACGAACCTTATCTTTTTTAATAAGAAAAATAGTGCCAGACGTGGCTCGCTCTTCTCCTCTATTGGCGGCGGTGTCCCCCGTGGCCTTCCCAAAGACAACAAATATGGCGGCGTTACGAGCTGTCGCGTTGCGTCCTTCCTTGGTGCCGACGAACACGAGAATGATCTCCGTGGCTCGGCGTCGGAGAGGGGGAAGTCGATCGTCGAGGCGCTGGATCCTTCGGCAGCCCGTACGGTGCTGCCCTCCGAACTACCAGCTTCTTGCTGGGTGAGGCGGGACAGTTCGAAGGCGTCTCCCGGATTCCGTTTTTCCCGGGCGTTGTCTCTTCCGGGAAGTCCGGGTCCCGGTGTGGAAGACTCCTCGCTCTGGAGCCGGGGCAGCGCCGGTGGTTGTTCCCCGGTCCTTGCGGGTGCGGGGAGAGTATCTCCTTCCTCGTGACAGCCGGGACTTGAATTGCCTCCCGGTTCTCGTGGAGCAAGATGGACGCTGGTATTCCAGGCTTCGATTCCCCCGTTACTCCTTCGGTCGATTTATGATCGATATTCGACGAAAGCATGGAAAAGAGAACGAGCGGCGAAAGGTGACAGAACTAGGTTAGGTTTGTTGCCCAGGGGATACGGCGGTGCCTTACCGGTCAACCGGGATTCGAGTTCCTCGATTCCCGTGTTCGACGTCCTTACCAGGTAGGACGCTTCGTTACATTTGTTGATGGGGTTCGAAAAACCCCCATCACAGTACATAGCATGCAACGCCCCCTCCCTTCCGGCCTACACGATCATTTCTCAGGAGGGTGTATCCTACAGGTGCAACCATATTGTCCGTCACTTTGTCCTGTAGCCAGGTCTCAGTGAAGGCAATCAGGTGAGCAGGGTGTTTAGCAAAGTGAGCTGAAATGAGGTCGATGTGGGCCAGAAGAGAGTTGGCATTAAAGTACGAGACAAGGAGTGCTTGGGCCGGGCGCGGCTGTCGACGAAACCCGGCGCGTCCCCAGGTGGCGGATAGGGGAACGCTTCCTAGATATCGGGAGTAGGAGGCAATTCAAATACCTCCCGCGGACCAAACCGACTAGGGGAAGGAACCCCGAATATAAACCAAACATGGAGGAGTTCAAGCAGATGACCTTATCTGGATGTGGAACTCCGGAAACGGCGCCGGGTGTGGGTGAGAAAGCGGGCCCCAGGGTGTCGTCAACAAGCGACCGCAGTGTAACAGTGGTGGCGAACTTGGCCACTGTTGCATCTACATTTACAAGCAATAGCAGGCTGGCGTCCCAATGCCACTCGCAAATGAACGAAAGACGGCAGGAACAAAGAGACTTAAGTGACGGCAACAGAGCCAGCAGGCTGAAGCAGCAGCTTGAACTGCTGGAGATAGAGGAGTTTAAAGTGATCGCGAGGCTCGGGGAAAACATCGCTAAGATTGAAGAAGTCGTAAAGGATGCAAGGAACATCCATAAACCCATCAGAGATGCCACTACCGAAGCAGTGATATTATTTAAGCAGCTGCAGGACTGCCGGGCAGGCCTCACAAATACTCGGGGTGCTCTGAATCGAGAAATGGAGGGACTTTACAGAAAGCCACGGGAGGACAGCAAAGCGAACGAGGTAACCCTGGTGCAAAAAATTGACAAGGAAGTCCAGGTAGGTAGAGGTGCTGGCGTTGGTCTCACAGCACAGGCCATACAAACAGAAAACCTATGGCAATTGAGGAGTACGGGGAAGAATTCTACGACTACCCCCAGACCGGGTAGTCAAAAGAGAAACGCCCAAGAGTCACCGGAAGAGGTTAGCCAGGAAAGGAGGACACTGAAAAGACGCACCCAGCGGAAAGTTGAAACTCCGAAGGCAAATGTCGCGACACGAGAAGATGGGCATCCATCAGGATCAGGAAACCAGGAGGCGGCGTGGAAGGAAGTAACCCGTCGCAAGGGTACAAAACAAGTAGTGGATTCTGAAGGAAGCGGAAGAAAAATGCGACCCAGAAAAAAGCTCCCTAAAGCGATAAAGGCGTCGGCCTGCGGCAAAACTACCTACGCAGACATACTACGAAGCCTCAAGAAAAACGTAGTCCCCGAAAACTACGGAGTAACAGTCTCTGGGATAAGGCGTACACGAGGGGGTGAACTCCTTGTCGAAATCAAGGAAGGAATCGACAAGGCCGAAGATTTAAGGAAAGTTGTTGGAAGTTACGGACGATAGATCCTACTGTAACGTTGGAAATCCGTGATTTGGATGAAGCCACGCAAGAAGCCGACGTGCTGGAAGCTATTAAAGCTACGATGGACGGCATAGAGCAGGGAGCGATCAAAATGAGGGTTATAAGGAAAGGTTACGGCGGGAGCCAAACAGCTGTCGTGACAGTGCCAGCAAGAGCGGCTGACAAGATCATTAAAGAAGGACGCCTCAAGATGTCGGGTCAAGGAAAGGATCCAAGTCATTAAGTGCTTCCATTGCTTGGGCTTCGGCCACTTGGCCCGAAACTGTAAAGGACCAGACCGGTCTAAAACTTGTCGCCTGTGCGGTAAAGAAAGCCATCTAGCCAAAGACTGCCAGGAAGAGCCTCTCTGTGTGATTTGCGAGAGGGAGAATGAAGCGGGAGGTGCACAGCACATACTAGGCAGCGCTAAATGTGCCTCATTCCAGAAGGAACTGCGAAAGGCACGGAAATGATACGGTATTTGCAAATTAATTTGGGAAACGGTCGCGAAGCTTAAGATCTGTTGATGCAAACGGCCGCGGAGAAAGGAGCAGACGTACTGCTGGTCAGCGAGCACTATAAGGAGCCAGAAACCGGATGCTGGTTTCAGGACACAACAGCCACGGCAGCGATAAGACTGCGAAACAAAGGTCTAACGATTAAAGAGGTGTGGGAGAGATCCAAAAATTACGTGTGGGTTGAGTTCGAAGGAATGAGAGTGTACAGCTGCTACTTCTCACTAAATATACCCTTCGAGGTTTTTGTGTGCCGGTTGGATGATCTTGAGGACAGCCTTAGAGAAGCTCGTGGAGAAATCCTAATAACCGGAGACTTCAACAGTAAATCACCAGAATGGGGTTCCAGAAGACTAGACAGAAGAGGGGAAGCAGTATCGGCAATGATTGCGAGGTTGGACCTAGTAGTGCTTAACGAAGGAAATACCTTCACTTTCCGACGTGGAAACACTGGGTCAGTTGCAGACATCACACTGGCCACAGCGGGCGTCTCATCCAGAGTAGCGGCATGGAGCGTTCTAGAGGACCTTACTCTGAGCGACCATCAATTCAGGGTGTCCCAAAATTAATTAACCACCCAAAATATGGTGACTGCTGGTCACATCCCGAAACGAAATCCTTTTGCGAAAATGCGATAAGTACAACCGTTTTCGCGTAATATCACATTTAAGTTAGCCAATCAGGATGCAGCGTCTCGACGTCGCTACTACTGGTCTCTTGCAAAGTATGTGAAATGACGATCGCAAGATGTTTTTCAAATATTTTGCTTTGTATCAAAAATGCTAGATGGAGCTCGATAGAAACGAATTTTTCACTTGCAGATCATACTTCAATATGGTATTTTCAACAAGAGAAATAAATAATAGTATTTACATTTTTTCTTTACGTTTTTCAAATTTCTTTCAAATACATATTTCAAGACTTAGATGAATTATTTCTTTTAATTATTAAGAGGCTACACACTTCACCACATGAGAGCTAGACATTTTCTGGTAAATGTAATTAGAGTAGATTCTCCGAATAAGATACCTTCGAATGCCTACGAATAAGATACCACAGGTTCCCCTTCGCAAATCCACTACCCCCACTCCTAATGCCTCTTCGCATCTGAATTTTGGAGTTACGTACTCCGAATAAGATACCACGTAAATAAACGAGAAAAAATGAGAATTATTTGCATAAAGATTTTTTTTATTTATTATCATGAATTATTAATTATTTAAGATCAGATTTTAATTTTTTTTTGTTCAAAATTCATAGAGAACTTTCATGACTCGTAAACGTAGTTTTTTGTCTAGGACATGAACTTAAGCCTATTTTGATGTGCTTCTAATGTTTAAAATTGATTTACTTACGTAAGATATATAGATAATACTTTTTAAATCGGCATCGAAAAAACTACATAATTTTATACAGTTTTAGAAAATTTTAGTCCGGTTTGCGTCAGATAAGTCCTATTTGAACTACATCTGGTATGACGGAGCACGCCTTATGCAAACGGGCAGTACCTTTGAGCTTTGTACTAATTCGAGTCGTTAAAAAAAAGGAAAATACTAAAATGATAGTCTTTTATGGTACTATTTCTGATAGTACCATTGGACATTGAAAAAGAAATTTTACTACTCTAATATTAAGATTTAGGGTAACAAATATTAAAAAACAATAAATTTTCTTTCTGTTAACTTTTTTGGCAGCTTCTCGTTATGCAATCATGTTGATACCAGTTTGGATCGTGGACCCGATGTCTAATCTGCAAAAATATTCGATTCAAAATTTTTTTGCCCATCCGGGTGACTTAAAATGGTGCAGAAAATAAACATTTTTATCTATTATCATTCGAATTCTTTACTTTAAAAACTATCAACTTTTCGAAAAAAATATTCAGAGTGAAAAGTGCTTAGCATTCATCAACAAATACTCCAGACCTTTTTCATTTTTGTATAACTGTTTAAAAATGTTTAACTCTAACTTTTTATCAATTTCAAAAAATTCACGGAAAATTTTGAAAAAATTATGTATTCCTTCGATAATTGTAAGTTTATTTTCACTAATTTGGATCTTCCCAGAAAGTTATAGTTTTTTAATAAAACAATGTGATCAGATGGTGAATTCGATCCACTATGTAAAAATGTGGTATCATATTTGAAATTTTTTATTCGAAAACTATCCAGGTCCATAAAAAATAGTTATCGTACTGATTTTTTAAAGAATTTTCCGTGAATTTTTTGAAATTCTAAAAAAATACGAGCTGAACTTTTTTTCAAATTTATAGAAAACGCTGAAAAAATACTGAGGTATTCTTTGATAAATTTAATACGTTAAGCGCCACGCCGGTCTCCAAGGACTGGCGCAAAACTTTACGTTCAGGCCCCGCCGGTTCTGCCAAATACAACAGTGTATAACACTCCGAGTCACGCGGCATGAATAGGTTGTCTCGTGAATTTAGCGTGGCACTTAACATGTTAAAGCACTTTTCACTCTGAATATTTTTTTCGAAAAGTTAATAGTTTTTATAGTAAAGAATTCGAATGATAATAAATGAAAATGTTTATTTTCTGCACTATTTTGAGTCACCCGGATGGGCAAAAAAATTTAGAAACGAATATTTTTGCAGATTAGACATCGGGTCCACGATCCAAACTGGTATCAACATGATTGCATAACGAGAAGTTGCCAAAAAAGTTAACAGAAAGAGAATTTATTGTTTTTTAATATTTGTTACCCTAAATCTTAATATTAGAGTAGTAAAATTTCTTTTTCAATGTCCAATGGTACTATCAGAAATAGTACCATAAAAGACTATCATTTTAATATTTTCCTTCTTTTTAACGACTCGAATTAGTATAAAGCTCAAAGGTACTGCCCGTTTGCATAAGACGTTGTTTGAAGAAGTGCTCCGTCATACCAGATGTAGTTCAAATAGGACTTATCTGACACAAACCGGACTAAAATTTTCTAAAACTGTATAAAATTATGTAGTTTTTCGTTGCCGAATTTAAAAGTATTGTTTTTTGACAAAACGGCAGTCGTTTAATTATAAATAGGTCTTCAAATTATAAATTTTCAAGATGTTTCAGATACGCGATTTAAAACATGTTTAAAGTTTGACATGCAGTTCAAATGTAGGTATTGAACCGATTAACTTAATTACTTTGACACATAATGTTACAATGTTCCTTAAAGAAGAGAAACCTCGGAGTACAGTAGATTCTCCGAATAAGATACCACAAGGGGCCGAAGGGGAATACGATTCCGAGAATTACTGTTCCCCCACTCAGCGGCCTGCTACGCCAGAAAGGAATAGAAGTCTCGTCCTTCGAATAAGATACCATGCAAAATAGTTTAAAGTTAAACCGATAATGTAGGTTGCTTTGTATTCCATATCCTTTTCCTTCTTTTTTTTGTCACACGACTAGAAGTTCGCAAACGAGGAGTTCTCGCAGTGTTGACAGGAAAGAAAGAGAGAAGAAAGGCTATTTTTACCGTTTGTGCAATTATCTTACGTAAAAAAATCAATTTTAAACATCAGAAACACATCAAAATAGGCTTGAGTTCATGTCCTCGACAAAAAACTACGTTTACGAGTCATTGAAAATTCTCTATGAATTTTAAACAAAAAAAATTAAAATGTGATCTTAAATAATTAATAATTCGTGATAATAAATTTAAGAAATCGTTATGTGTAAGTAATTCTCATTTTTTCTCATTTATTTCCGTGGTATCTTGTACGGAGTACGCAACTCCAAACATTCAGAGGCGAAGAGGCATTAGGAGTGGGGGTAGTGGATTTGCGAAGGGGAACCTGTGGTATCTTATTCGTAGGCATTCGAAGGTATCTTATTCGGAGAATCTACTGTAATTACATTTACCAGAAAATGTCTAGCTTTCACGTGGTTAAGTGTGTAGCCTCTTAATAATTTAAAGAAATAATTTATCTAATTCTTGAAATATGTATTTGAAAGAAATTTGAAAAACGTAAAGAAAAAATGTAAATACTATTATTTATTTGTCTTGTTGAAAATACCATATTGAAGTATGATCTGCAAGTGAAAAATTCGTTTTTATCGAGCTCCATCTAGCATTTGTTTCGAACGAGCGCGACAAAGGGTATAGTCGAATAATCATGATAAAAGTGCCCCTAAACCAAATTGAACATATGTTACGTCAATCGAAAGAGCTTTCTAGGAAACCCATTTCTACAAAGTTTTAACCACCTACCCCTATTACAAGGGTAGTTATTAAGCGAAACGTGATTCACAGTTTAATCTTAATTTCTTTTTTTCTATTCTACCAAAAATTATGAAAAAAATCTGCAATACTGTAATTAGTGTGTTATATAACATGAAACTTTCAGAATTTTCGGCTGAAAAATCTATTTTTAAAAAATTAAAAAAGTTTTAATATTCAATTTTTTAATTGAAATCATCAAGTGACAAACTTGATATTTTTACAGTAGAAGCTTTGTATAATGCTTACTAATTCCTAATTTTTTCAGATTTTTGGGAATGGTGCAACAATATGAAAAAAATTAAAAATTACTTTTTTCTTATTTTAATGTGTGTATGAGTAACCATTACTTTCATCTTTATTAAATGAACAGATATTTGTAATTTCAAAAAGTATATTCCGTTATAAATATAATTCACAAAATTAAAAAGATGTATTTACATAGTATTGTTAGTCTTCATCGCTATCATCGTTGATTACCGGATTTATACGCTCAGCATTGAAAATCTTTGTTAGTATCTCTGCAGGTCTTATAATTTCTGCCATATATCGTGCATGAGATAAATAATAAATTATTGCTGCAATATGTGAGCAAGATCCAATTGTACGATTGCCGTTTGCACATTCACAAAAATATCGCTTAATTCCTGAACAGCCAACTGAGTTTGGTATATACTCAATATAGCACTTGTAGGTTTTACTGTTAATATGACGTGAACGAACTTCAAATTGAATGATGTTGTTATGTTCCCTTAAATAGCGCAAGTGAATATTATTTTCAGAATCCATTATTTCTGCCAAGTACGATATTGCTTGAGACATTTGATAGGATCCAGTGAAAAAGATTTTAAAATCTTTTTGGGTCATTTCTGGAAAATCTGGTAGTTCCGCTGTTGTTATCTGCTGGAATTGCGATTTTCTTCTACTCCATCGGTTTGTTTCAATTTCCGTCGCTAAAGAATTTGGTGTGTCCTTTGTTGCAGAAATTCTTGAAATTATTTCTTCGCATAATTCTACATCAGAATTTAAACGTTTTCCAAACGTGTTATTGAGAAAACAAGCTATGCGACAATATAATCCAACTGTAGGAAGTAACTTGTTATCTAATTGTTGATGGAGCAGTCGATATTTTTGGCCTATTATTCCATGAACTGCTTCAACGACCCACCGAATCTTTGTGAGAAGACGTGAATTATTAGATTCTTCGGTTGTCAACTGACGGTGTTTGCCTTTGAAGGCAGGCATAAGTAGTTTATATCCATGCTCTTCTAAACAAACCTTTACATCTCGAAAGCCTCGATCGACAAAACATATATCGCCCTTTTTCATTAAATTCTGGAGACCGTGAGGAGTTTCCATTATTATTTTCATGATTTCAGCATCATTTTCTGTCGCATAAAACGGTCCAACCATGTCTACAATATATCCATTGGTTGTACAAATTGTAAAAGGCTTGCATAGTGGCGCTTTTTTTTGTCCCGAATACGACTTACGTTGATATTCGTTGTTCGAACTTTTCTCGTGGCGAATGTATGTCCCATCAAAAATTAAAGCCAATTGATCAGTTATGTTATGTAATTGTTTCGCTATAATGGGTGTCTCATTTTTTATCAGATTTTTTCGAGAAACAGCTGCAATACCAAAATGTCGAGGTAATATGTCTTTTTCAAAAGACTTCATCACCGATGTACAATAATCAGACACTTGTTGTTCGCGTTTAATACCAAAAATTGCAGCTATTGTTCTGTTTGAATTACCTGTTCGCAATTTAAATAAGAAAACAACTATGGCTTGTATTATTTCACGACACTTAGAGTTTCTCATTGAGATCATCATTTCCTGGAGTTTCATTAAGTTTTCCCATGTCAAGCTTATAAAAACCATGAGACGTTCTTCTGACAGCGTAAAATCGCCTATTTTTTCTGAAATGCCTGAATTACAATTTGTTGCTGAATATTCAAAATAACTTCTCAGGTCGTTGGTTTCTATCAATGCTGTGTTCGAATGTACTCGTAAATTAAATACATTTTCTTCAAACAAACGTTTTTTTATTAAATGCTTAGCGTAGCACCTATTTCCTTTAGGAACATATAATCTTCTCAAAACAAACACCTGTTTCCTCATTTCTTCAGGTACAGCCGTAATATTTTTGGTAGATCCACAGATAAAACAGTATCTATGAGTAGAAATAATTCTTTGAAACGGCATTTCAATATATTCACGTTCTGATGCTGAATTAGGATTATGTGAAATTGAGAGAAACGATGGGTCTTCTGCTGAGGAACATGATGTATTTGATTCAAACGAAGATGTAAGTGTAAATGATTGTGACGCTTTTAAAGCCGATTGATTAGAAGTACTTGGTATCGCCAATTCATGTGTTTCTATCGAAATGTCTTCTTTTTTTCGATAAACTATCATGCGACACTTATTACACAAAATGTTTCCAACCGTCACTAGTTTGTTCAAAACTCTTGATAATTTTTCGGCTTCGGATTCTGTATAAATCTTTTTTTTTGTAGGTGGATGATTTACGAAGAAAAATAGAACAATTAATACACTTAACACTCTCAGGAATATTTCTTTGTTCACTAGACATATTGAAAATTAAAAGACACTATTTATCGTACAGTCGATTCAAATTACTCAAGGTTGTAAATCTTGGGAAATCTCCTTTCATATAAGAGAGAATCTAGTTGGTAATAATTATTATTTACTGCACACCAATGTATTCAAATGTAAAAATAAGATGAATCCGTTTAAAGTAAAGTATACTTCTAGTATTATGATTATGCTGTAAGAAATATACATATTTTATGTTATTTTAATAAGTAATTCAATCCTACCAACTGTTATGAGCAGTTCTTTATTTTTTAAAAGTCATGTGTTTGATACAATAAACATTTCAATTCTGCCAACTGATAGGAGCAGTTTTTTCAATTATATATGTTAGGTAAAGCAAGTAATTCAATCATACCAACTACTACGAGCAGTTTTTTATTTTTTAAATGCCATGTGTTTGGTAAAATAAATATTTTAATTCTGCCAACTGTTACGAACAGTTTTTTCTTTTTTAAATTATATATCTTAGATAAAATAAGTAATTCAATCCTACCAACTATTATGAGCAGTTTTATACATTTTAAATGCCATGTGTTTACTGAAATAAATATTTCAACCCTACCAACTGTTACAAATACTTTTCCATATTTAAATTATTGTAATTTAAATATAAAAAAGTATTTGCAACAGTTGGTAGAATTGAAATGTTACTTCAATTCTAACAACATGCATTAAAAAAAAAACTGCTCGTAATAGTTGTTAGAATTGAAATACTTATTTAAGTAACATAAAATATGAATATTTCTTACAGTATAATCATAATACGAGAAATATACGTTACTTTGAATGGATACATTTTGTTTTTACATTTGAAGATATTGTTGTGTAGCAAATAATTCGATCCATCATTACCAATTAGCTTCTCACGTATATCAAAGAGAATTGCCAAGATTTACAACCTTGAATAATGGTTACTTCCATACACTGTAAAATAAGAAAAAAGTAATTTTTAATTTTTTTCATATTGTTGCGCCATTCCCAAAAATCTGAAAAAATTAGGAATTAGTGGGCATTATAAAAAGCTTCTACCGTAAGAATATCAAGGTTGTCACTTGAAAATTTCAATTAAAAAATTGAATATTAAAACTTTTATAATTTTTTAAAAATAGATTTTTCAGCCAGAAATTCTGAAAAAATTTCATGATATAACACACTAATTACAGTATTGCAGATTTTTTTCATAATTTTTCCTAGAGTCGAAAAGAAGAAATTAATTTTAAACTGTAAATCATGTTTCGCTTAATAACTACCCTTGTAATAGGGGTAGGTGGTTAAAACTTTGTTGAAAATGATTTCTTAGAAAGCTCTTTTGATTGACGTAACGTAAGTTCAATTTGGTTTAGGGGCAGTTTTATCATGCTTATTCGGCTATACCCTTTGATGCAAAGCAAAATATTTGAAAAACATCTTGCGATTGTCATTTCACATACTTTGCAAGAGACCAGTAGTAGCGACGTCGAGACGCTGCATCGTGATTGGCTAACTAAAATGTGATATTACGCGAAAGCGGTTGTACTTGTCGCATTTTCGCAAACGGATTTCGTTTCGGGATGTGACCAGCAATCGCCATATTTCGGGTGGTCAATTAATTTTGGGACACCCTGTATATAAAGTTTGAGATTGAAGTTAAACCTCTCAGGAGACCATGGAAGTCGCTGCCCCAACAAGCCGTGGAACAAGGTGGGTGGGTGGTACGGAAGTTGGACCTGGACCGATTACGTACAGCACTAGAAAAAGAAAAGAAGGAAAAAAAACCTCATCGGGCCGTGGCGACGCAGCATCCTGATGCTCTGGTTGAATACACTGCCACAACCATCATGGAGGCATGCGACGCGGCAATGCCTAGGCGTAACAGCAGCAAATGCAGGAGGCCAGTTCATTGGTGGAATCTGGAGATTTCTGAGCTAAGAACGAGCTGCCTTGCTGCACGTAGAAGGAGTCAGCGAACAAGACGAAAAGGTGGAAACCCAAAACTGGATCTGGAATACAAGGTGGCAAGAAAAAAGCTGCGAAGTGCTATTAGAACGAGCAAGAGGAAGTGCTGGATAGCATTATGCCGATTTGTGATAAACGATCCTTGGGGCCTACCCTATCGGATAGTCACCAAGCAGCTTTTACGGAGACAACAGATGCCAGGATTGGAATGCCCTACGCGTATGAGATCCATCGTGGAAACACTCTTCCCAGAACACGGGCGAAGGTCAAGACTCACAAATATTGACATAGAAGAGGGAAGAGTCCCATTTACTACCAAAGAACTAAAAGAGGCAGGAAAGCGGCTGCAGCCAAGAAAGGCACCAGGCCCAGACCACATTCCAAATGAAATAATTAAAGCGGTAGTGGATTTTTGGCCGGAGCTGCTGTTGACGACATTCAATAACTGTCTACACAAGGGAGTTTACCACCGAAATTGGAAAAGACAGAAATTAGTTCTGCTACGTAAAGAGGTGAAGCCATTGGAAGATCCGTCGGCGTACAGGCCGATAAGCCTGCTGCACACTACGGGGAAGCTCTTTGAGAGACTTCTGCTCCGAAGACTAGAAGATCATATCGAACAGAATGGAGATCTGTCAGTTTGCCAATATGGTTTTCGCAAAGGACGCTCTACAGTGGATGCCATTAAAAAGGTGACAGACATAGCAACAGCGGCAATCAAGACTGGCACACGGCGAAACAAAGGCTACTGTGCGCTTATCACTTTGGATATACGCAACGCCTTTAATTCGGCACGGTGGGACAAAATTATAGAAGCACTAATAGCAAGAAGGACACCAGGATATCTGCTGCAAATGATGGACAGTTATCTTAGTGATAGAGAACTCACGTACAGTACGGAGGAGGGACCGGTGATACACAATGTAACGGCGGGTGTTCCGCAAGGTTTGGTGCTGGGGCCATTCCTTTGGAACATCTTGTATGATGGACTCCTAAACCTGGACCTACCGGAACACGTGTCTATGGTGGGCTTTGCCGACCATGTGGGGTTGATTGCAACAGCAAAGACGACTAGCATTTTGGAAGTGCTCGTCAATGATGGCTTGTGTCGCGCCAGTAGATGGTTGCAAGACAATGGACTAAAATTGGCAGTCCACAAGACGGAACCGGTACTTATTACCGATAAGCGCGTAGTCGAAAAACCAACACTGATGCTGGAAGGACAGATCGTGTCCTTGAGTCATAGTCTGAGGTACCTGGGCGTACAAGTGGATCGTAGACTAGGATACACGGAACACATAAGCAAAGCAGCAGAGAACACTGCCGCAACGGCTTCGGCACTGGCTCAACTTTTGCCGAACATAGGAGGCGCCCGCGAGCTGAAGAGAAGGCTCCTGAGTAGCGCAGTCCACTCTAAAATATTATACGGTGCAGAGGTCTGGGCAAGCGCTATGGAAAACAATTTTACTAGACGAAAATTAGCGATGGTGCAAAGGGGCAGTGCACTGCGAACAATAGCAGCGTACAAGACAGTCTCGGAGGCAGCAGCTTTGGTTTCAGCTGGTACCCCCTCTATTGACTTGTTAGTCATGCAGCGTCGCGAAATCTTCGAAGAGCTGCGTCAGTTGGAAGGCCATGTGACGAAGCAGGAGAAGACGGAGGTGAAAAATAGGGCTCGGAAATGGTTATTTGAGAGATGGCAGATCCCCTGGGATACGGAGAAGACAGGGCGCTGGACGCAACGCTTAATATCCAACGTTGAAACATGGTACAACAGAACACACGGGCAGCTAGAATACCACCTAACGCAAGTGCTGACAGGCCATGGGTGCTTTAATGAGTACTTGTGGCGTTTTAAGAAGATCGATAGTGCAGAATGCTCATATTGTGCACATAAGGTAGACGATGCAAAGCACGCAGTTTTTTGCTGTCCAGCGGTAGAAGCGGATCGAGAGATTCTTGCAGATAGGCTCGGCGGAACAAAAATAAGCAACGAAAACTTCACATCTGTGATGAGGAGGGACGAAATGGCATGGACATTGGTGGCGGAGTATGTCACAACCACTATGGTGATGAAAAGGAAGTTGGAAGAAGCTGAACGAAAGCAGCGGGCAGCCAACATCCCAACCGCCTGATCCCATAAAAGAGGGGATGAATATCGATAAACGAGAAGTGGTAGCCCACATAGGGCACAGAAACACGCCATCCTGAAGTAATGCTACAGCGGTCCCGGGTTGGCGCGAGGTGAGAGAGGAGGGGTTTTAGTCGGTAGGAATCCGACACTACCCGCTCGCGAGTGTCTTATGCAAGATTTCCCCTCCTCCCTTATAAAAAAAAAGAGTACTTGGGAGCCAGGCGATGAGTCAGGATAGTAGGTGCCCGAAAGAGTTGATGAGGCTTTGGTTGTCAACAGGGCCCATCGAGGTCAGTCAGTGTATTTACGATTACAGCATCTCCCCCATCCTCCCTCCTGACCCGAATGATGCCATTCCGCACCCAGGTGTACTTAAAGTCAAGTGTTTTGGCACAAACTCGTAATTGTTGGAGCAGGGAGTAGGTACTGGGTGGCAGCATCTCATTGATGTTTATGAGGGCAGCAGGGGAGGTGAGGAGGCCGGGGAACAATTTAGAAACCTCGATGCGCCCGTGTTTTCTCTTCAAGTCAATGATAGTGTTTCTGGCTAAGTTTAACTTGAGTGTGATCACTAGAGAAATACACAGTTGACGGGTGGAGCCTGGCTGAATGATTTAGAGGAGGAAGGAATGGTAGTGGAAGCGACGGAAGAAAGAAGGCCGGGGCCGCCCGCTCGCGATAAATGTAAGCCTCCAGCAGTGGCGCCAGACATCATTCTCACGCCGACTATATCGGGTAGCCAGCATGTCGCACCAAGCGCCCTAAAAGCTACAGTAACTGATTCCTCATTAGACAGTTGAGTGCCTAGGGGAACACCGGAGATGATGAGCTCCCTCGCCGTTCTAGACTCTGGGGGCTTAGGGGCCTCAAGCCGCTGCTCTAACGCAGCAAGTCGACCAGATACCCCCCAGCCGCCGACTCCAGAGCGGCAAAGCGAGCAGCATGCTCATCAACCCTGCTCACCAAGTAGCCCAGTGCATCGATTTTGGTGGAAATATCGCCGATGGTTTCGTTTTGCCGCCTCTCGCCGCCGATGTATTCTTCTCAAGGCTAGTTATAAGATAAGTGAGGCGATCGAGCTTCTCTGAAAGAGAGAGCTGGTCATACATCTCAGACACAGCTGGGAAGGGGATACTCGAAGCAGCGACTACCGGCGAACCATAGACAGATGCGCCACTGACTGATGAGGTAGTAGCCCGTGATAAGAAATCACCTGGGCTCACCTGAGGAGAGGCAGTAAGGTCGTGATAGCGGGATCAGCGAGATACCTCAACACCATTAGTCTACCAAATACTTGTAGGATCATGGTTAATGGGACTTATGTCCCCTTCTCCTCGCAAGTAAACCATCTTGGTATCCCCATCTCGAACAATCTGTCTTGGGATACACATGTCAGAAACACCTCCAGGAAAATCTACGGAATATTGCACCAACTGAAACTGGCAAAACCTCTACTGTCACAGGCTCTGCGAATACGCCTTATAACTACATTGGTCTTCCCCCATCTTGATTACTGTTGCATCATTTTACAAAATATTACAAAGGAACAGAAACAATTTTGCAGAGAGCTCTCAATTCTTGTATCAGATTCATTTTTGACCTTAATAGAGATGAACAAGTAACGCCTTACTTGTACAAACTAGGGTGACTGAGAGTGGATGAAAGACGGAAATATTTCACTTGTAATCAAATCTATTCAGTTTTAAAAGAGCAGCGTCCTTTGTATCTTGCTCAGCTGTTCACTTTCCGCAATGAAGTAATTAGCAAAAATACTAGAAGTGATTAAACGACGCTTAAACTGCCCCCGTTTCGTACTGAAATTTTCAAAGCTTCTTTGACCTATTCTGCTAGGGAGCTGTGGAACAGTCTCCCCGTTACACTTAGAAAACAGCCTTCATATGCTGATTTTAAAAGAATGCTGTATTCATTTATTACCTCCTCTAGGGGCCAATCGTGAATCTGCAATGCAAATCTTTTTCTTGCGTTACTCTGTTTTTTTTATCCATTTTATTTTATTATTTATATAATCTATTTCTAATCTTCTATTATACAGGGTGTCCGGCATAAGGTGTCGATGCCGAAAGGGGGTGGTAGGGGGTGAAAAAGGGAGACGAAAAGTCCAATACCATTTTTCATAATTCGGCTTAATTACCGAGTTATTAATTAAAACGTTCTGGCCAATCAGAACGCCGAAGAGGCTCAGTAGGCGGTACCAAAATTTTAGACCCGACCTTACTTGGCCGTGTGACGTCGATAATAAAGTAGTAGTAGTAGCAGTTATTACTACTACTTTGAAGAAAGAAATAATACATAAGAAACAAAATGGCGGAAATCAAACGCTTGACATTCTTATTTGTATTACTTTTTTCTATTCTTACTTATTATTGCTATTTAACTATTATTACTTTATTAATGATGATGATGATGATGATGATGATGATGATCACTATCACTATCGCTATCACTATCACTATCGCTAGCGCTATCACTAGCGCTATCGCTATCGCTATCGCTATCACTATCACTACCTCTATCACTACCTCTATCACTCTATCACTCTATCGCTTGTAACCGGGGAACCTTGAGATCGGCTTCCCGGCACAAACTGACACCCTTTACCCGAGATATCAAAAGCCAGAAGGGCGCCAGGGACTTTTTAACCTTCTAAAAGTCCCAAAGGACTTTCCGAATCAACCCAAAAACTCTATGACACAAAACCGACTATCTCTTATCTCCGGGACGTGAAGGTTCCGCCACGACTCCGCCGACTGCCAACCTAACCTGAAAAGGAAGGGCCAACCCACAGGAAAATCCCCCAAATTAATAATGTCAAAATTTGGAAAAATAAAGACTTTAATATAAACAAAAAGAAATATTAGTAATAATAACAAGAATAAGGTCGGGGAAAACCCCTTAACAATTCGGGTCCTGTCTCGCCACGTGGCCCCAACTGGACCGAACCAAAAACTACGTGGCGAAACCAAAATGAAAATCAAAAAGGACCAATCCGAATGAAACAAACAAAAAATAGAAAATAATCTTCTACAAATATGTCCAAAATCAAATACAAAAAAAAGAAAGGGGGAAGCCAAATCCGAAAATGTTCGAAGCCAATCTGGGTTCGTAAGCCACACAGGCACTGAAACCAAGATGGTGGCTCTAACGGTTTTGGGGAAAACGTGGTTTTCACCCAACCGACCGAACCAATCTTTCTAAATCGTAGCGCAGCTCTCTCTCTCTTCCCTACTAACTCTAAGGTCGAGAGAAAAGCTCGCTCTATAACCAAAAGAAGTCCGCGGGCACTCACCAAACGAAACCCAATCCAAAAATCTGAGCCCTCGAGCGTCCAAAATGTCGGCCTCCGAATCGACTCTCTTTCTTTCCCCTTTCTTTATGGGATGTCACCGCAAATCCGTCTGCTCGGAAGGCCGTCCAAAGGAGAAGTGCCGATCTTCTTCTTCACCGTCTTCATCCTCGGGGCGTGACTGCGCTTGCGCTGTCCTGCACTCCTTTGCTAAGCGATAAGGAGGTGCTGCCACTGATTAGGAATCGGTACCTTCCTGGTTACCGATCGTCCTTGCTTCCCGAGATTCCGACAGATGTCCCAACAGATGTTCGTTGACCGATGGCGAGTGATTCCAATGGTAAGTGCCCTATTGGCTGGTTATTCTCCGATCGACAAGACGAACCAATCGTTTCTTATGGCTTCCCCTATACGCCGCTTATCGCTATTTTATATCTAAACTTATCCTAAGCTTAGCCTAAGGGATCTAGCCCTTTACACGATTCCGCGGCCAAAATACACACCGATCCAACCAACTTGACGTCTCCTCTGGACGGGTATGTTCCGAAATATCACTTGTAACGTAGCGTGTGAAATGCCACGTTACACGCTATCACTCTATCGCTATCACTCCATCGCTATCACTCCATCGCTATCACTCCATCGCTATCGCTATCATTATCGCTATCGCTATCGCTATCGCTATCGCTATCGCTATCGCTATCGCTATCGCTATCGCTATCGCTATCGCTATCGCTATCGCTATCGCTATCGCTATCGCTATCGCTATCGCTATCGCTATCGCTATCGCTATCGCTATCGCTATCGCTATCGCTATCGCTATCGTTATCGTTATCGTTATCAATATCATTATCATCAATAATATTATTATTACTATTATTACTTTCATAATGATGATGATGATTATCATCATCATCATCATCATCATCATCATCATTAACATTAACAAAGTAATAATAGTAACAACAATAGTAATAGTAATATTAATGATTATAATGATAGTGATAGTGATATCGATAGAGTGATAGAGATAGCGATTGCGATGGTGATAGTGATAGCGATTGCGATGGTGATAGTGATAGCGATAGCGATGGCGATGGCGATGGCGATAGCGATGGCGATGGCGATGGCGATGGCGATGGCGATAGAGTGATAGCGATAGAGTGATAGCGATAGAGTGATAGCGATAGAGTGATAGCGATAGAGTGATAGCGATAGAGTGATAGCGATAGTGATAGCGATAGAGTGATAGCGATAGTGATAGCGATTGAGTGATAGTGATAGCGATAGAGTGATAGTGATAGTGATAGTGACAGTGACAGTGACAGTGACAGTGACAGAGTGATAGCGATAGCGATCGCGATAGTGATAGTGATAGCGATAGAGTGATGGTGATAGTGACAGCGATAGCGATCGCGATAGTGATAGTGATAGCGATAGAGTGATAGCGATAGTGATAGCGATAGTGATAGCGATAGTGATAGTGATAGCGATGGTGATAGTGATAGCGATAGAGTGATAGTGATAGTGACAGTGACAGTGACAGTGACAGGGACAGGGACAGGGACAGTGACAGTGACAGTGACAGTGACAGTGACAGTGACAGTGACAGTGACAGAGTGATATCGATAAAGTGATAGTGATAGCGATCGCGATAGTGATAGGGATAGCGATAGCGATAGAGTGATAGTGATGGTGATAGTGATAGCGATAGAGTGATAGCGATAGTGATAGTGATAGCGATGGTGATAGTGATAGCGATAGAGTGATAGTGATAGTGATAGTGACAGTGACAGTGACAGGGACAGGGACAGTGACAGTGACAGTGACAGTGACAGTGACAGTGACAGTGACAGTGACAGAGTGATATCGATAAAGTGATAGTGATAGCGATCGCGATAGTGATAGGGATAGCGATAGCGATAGAGTGATAGTGATAGTGATAGCGATAGTGATAGTGATAGCGATAGAGTGATAGCGATAGTGATAGTGATAGCGATAGTGATAGTGATAGCGATAGAGTGATAGTGATAGTGATAGTGATAGTGACAGTGACAGTGACAGTGACAGTGACAGAGTGATATCGATAGAGTGATAGTGATAGCGATCGCGATAGTGATAGGGATAGCGATAGCGATAGCAATAGCGATAGTGATAGTGATAGCGATAGCGATCATCATCATCATCATTAATAAAATAATAATAGCAATAATAACAATAATAATATTGACAATAATCATAATATTAGCAGTAGTGGTAGTGGTAAGAATAGAACAAAATAATACAAATAAGAATGTCAAGCGTGTGATTCCCCCATTTTGTTTCTTATGTATTATTTCTTTCTTCAAAGTAGCAATAATAACTGCTACTACTGCTACTTTATTGTCGACGTCACACGGTCAAGTAAGGTCGGGTCAAAAATTTTGGTACCGCCTACCGAGCCTCTCCGGCGTTCTGATTGGCCAGAACGTTTTAATTAATAACTCGGTAATTAAGCCGAATTTTGAAAAATGGTATTGGACTTTTCGTCTTCCTTTTTCACCCCCTACTACCCCCTTTCGGCATCGACACATTATGCCGGACACCCTGTATTGTAAGTCTCTTTTCTCCGTTTATATTTGTTTGTTATTTATATACTTTCATGTTTTTTGTAATTGTTAACTACTTTTATTCTTTGGAGCCTACGGCAATCATACTCCAATCAGAATATTCTGTACATATGGTTTCGCGCTTTAGGGGACTCGTCCCAGAGCGCTTTAATAAATGATTCTTATTCTTATTATTATTATTATTATGGGATACACGCGGCCGAGATACTGTGTAGGAAAGAGTAGTGGTGAGGTAGGCAGTAGTGGTGGTAACAGTCGCTGTGATTGACGTCAAGACTGGGATGGTAGTGAGATAGGAAGACGCATTAGCACTTACTACTGTGTAGTCTCTGGGTCCATGAGGGTTGGCTCTCATCATGACGTCAGCGCTGTCTAGTTGAAGACCCGACCTCTGCCCCAAGTAGGTTTTAACTAGAGCTAGGAGCGATGATTTGCAGAAATCACGAGCTGCGGCTCGTAATACATAGTCGGCATCACAGCTCGCATGGAAAGTGGTGAGGCAGTTGGAATAGGTTACCTTTGCGTTGACTGCTCGACGTTTACACTTCCCGCACTTTATAGCATCCATGATAGGTCAGCCAATGAGAGCAGGGGCCCAAGAGAAAGGCGCGAAGAGACGTCAAGAAGGAGATAGTTGAGGATACTTGGGTTTGCAGGTTAGGTAATCCCAAAGTAGAAAAGTGCAGAAAAGCGCATGCACAGTGTTTGCTTGGCTTTGTAAAATATGTGTAGCAAGAAAAAGCAGTTGAACAAAGCATGCGCACGCAAAAGAAAGAGAGAGAGAGAAAGGTAACCTGAATGAATTTGAGCGACCTCCTGAAATTCTGGGGAAAGAAAGAGAAGAAGATGAAACGGAGATAAAGACTCGTGCGGAGAATCAGAGTAAGAAATAGAAAATTGAGAATCTGGGTATTTCTATTTGTTCATCTGACACGATATTGGAAATAAAAGGTAGTTGAAGTAGAATTGAATAAACAACTTGGGAGTTCCTATTTGTTCATTCAAAAATAGAAATGGAATGGAATAGAAAAATGAACAAACCGGATGTTCCTATTTCTTCACTTGGAAGTAGAAATAGAAATAGAATGGGAAAATGAACAAACCAGAGGTTCCTATTTGTTCACTCGAAATAAAAATACAAAGTAAATTATGAATGAACCAAACATTTCTTACTTTCCGAGGTCAGGAACCCTGGGATTTTTGTTGGTTCAAAAGGGAAAATCCCGGAAGACGTCTTCGAAACTACTTGGTTGCAAATCGACCCATGTAGATCGTTCGTCTCGGTGATGGAATTCGAAGGTGTAGTCGACGGATTTTGTTGAAATAAAACACTACACCATTCAGTCTTTTATGTGTAAATGCGTACATTTCGTTAAATGTTAGTGTTATAAATGTATAATGAAAAAAACAAAAACGGCCGAAGTTTGTTTAAAGTTCGACAAAACTGATGATACGCGAATCGTTCTAATAGAAGAAGTAGAAGTGTCCGAGTTCGTTCTAACAGAAGAAGTGTCGTCTATTGTCGCTCTCGGTATTATTTATAATAATTCTCGGCTACTCCTCTCCAAAATCGCACAGAGTTCCTCATCGGGCAAATTAATCTTTAAATTTTCCTATTGGGTCTGGTTATGGAGTAGGGATTTCATCTCTAATGGTAGTAGGACTGTTTTGAAATCCCTTTGGTGGGGGAGGCCACTGTAAAATCATTAAAACTACACCATAATTTACCTCATTAAAAATGTTAATGCTAATAGTTAATGCTAATTTAAACTCATTAAAAATGTTAAATTATGGTGTAGTTTTAATGATTTTACAGTGGCCTCCCCCCTCAAACAGAACTGATAATTATGGAATTTGTCAAGCGATAGCTCGAGTTTATGAGTTTACGAGTTTAAGAAGGTGCAGGTTTCTCGAGTGAGATATCCCAGATTCATTGCAAGTGTTGATCACTTGGAATTTGTTTATTTCACAAAAAAAAGATTGATCTATTGTTCGTCTCCTTGGATTGCTTTGTTATGGCTTCTCGAAGGATTTGTTGAGAAGTCATCACATTCATTTTACCTTATCATCTCCAAACAAAATTTGTGCGAGATCTTCTGGAGAGTTACGTATACGTAACACCTTTAAAACATATTATTTAAGCCATTAACGCCTGAAAGGCTACTTTGCAGACCACTACTTTTGAGTTTACTGTACGGATACAATTCGATTAAAAAAAAAGCAAAACATGGAATTTATAGTTTTTTTAATGCTCTTTCATCAAACCAGTGTAGATGGGGGACCAATGTCTAAACTTAAAAAAT
The DNA here is from genome assembly GCA_949825005.1 of Gasteruption jaculator. Taxonomy (NCBI): domain Eukaryota; kingdom Metazoa; phylum Arthropoda; class Insecta; order Hymenoptera; family Gasteruptiidae; genus Gasteruption; species Gasteruption jaculator. The sequence continues at coordinate 4,707,877 of OX463772.1, read as the reverse complement.
ATGTATTGACGAATGTTTTTCCCTCACCTGGGTGATCCAAAATGGCGTCCAAAGGGAAAAATTTTACTCAATTTCACTCAATATCTGTCGGACGCTTTAACTAATAAACTATTAACTTTTCGAAAAAAATGTTAAGAATAAAAATTGTTTAGAATTTGTCAAGGAATATCCCTGAATTTTTTAAGATTTTTTTAACCCATTTAAAAAAATTTTTAACACAAAATTTTCATAAATTTGAAAAAATTCACAGAAAATTCTAAAAAAATTCTAGAGTATTCCTTTGATAATTCTAAGCTTTTTTTATACTTGTAAATATTTTCTGAAAGTTGATAGTTTTTGAGTAAAAAAATCTGCCACATTCGATACGTGTAAATTTTTCTGCCCATTTAGATTTTTTTACTCAAAAACTATCAACTTTCAGAAAAAATTGACAAGTATAAAAAAAAGCTTAGAATTATCAAAGGAACACTCTAGAATTTTTTTAGAATTTTCTGTGAATTTTTTCAATTTATAAAAATTTTGTGGTAAACAATTTTTTTAAATGCGTCAAAAAAATCTGAAAAAATTGAGGGATATTCCTTGACATATTCTAAACACTTTTTATTGTTAACATTTTTTTCGAAAAATGAATAGTTTATTAGTTAAAGCGTCCGACAGATATTGAGTAAAAATTTTCACTTTGAAAGCCATTTTGAATCACCCAGGTGAGGGAAAAACATTTGTCAATACATATTTTTAAAGTTTAGACATTGCGTCCCCCATCTACACTGGTTTCAAGATAATTCCATAACGGCAAGTTGCCGAAAAATTCAATTACAAAAATTTTTTTACTATTCAACTCCATTTTAGAGTAGTCAAAAAATTTTTTTCCAAATTTTCAATGGCACCATCTGAAAGAGCATTAAGAAAACTATAAATTCCATGTTTTGCTTTTTTTCTTTTAATCGAATTGTATCCGTACAGTAAGCTCAAAAGTAGTGGTCTGCAGAGTGGCCCTTCAGGTGTTAATGGGTTAAGAAGAGCATTACAGTGGATTTTAGACGTAACCGATTAAAAATCAATTAATGTAATGGAAGCTTGGAACAAATTTTCAATCAAGCACTATATCGATATCATATCTTTGTCGCTGAAAGAACTGAAAACATCAACGTTAAATGCGTGTTAGAAGAAGATATGGCCCTCTTCAGTTGAAATAGAAAACGTACGTGAATCGTCAGGAAATGAAATTGGTGGCATATTAGAACTTGCTAAATCAATCGGAGGCGAAGGTTTTGTGGATATGGCTATTGAGGACGTTCAAGATTTATTAGTGGAAGGAGAAGTTGACGAAGCGGATTTGATGGAAATGGCATCCAAAGCTGTAAATCCAATCGATTCTGAGGACACTAGCACTGATGAAGATTGTGCAGTTAATAATTTAACATTTAACAAATTACAAGAAAGTCTAAGCTTAACTGTAAATCTCGAGTTATTTTTCTTGAATACAGACCCTTTCGCTGAAAGAAGCCGAAAATTGAAAAGGGTGCTGCCAAACTGTCTAGCTCCATACCGAAAATTTTACAATGACCTGGTAAGAACCAGGAAGCAAACTAAAATTACAGATTTTATTATCCAGTTAACTGTGGCGACCTATAGGAAAGACGTATATTTATACTCATCAAACACAGCTAACTGGTTAAGAGGGAATAAGATGCAAGAACTTTAAATCAAGAAAAAAGTTCTGAAAGTGAAGGCGATATCGTTCTACTGAAAAAACGTTCTCGGTTGATTATATTGAGCAGTGAGGATGAGGAAATTTATTAAATTAAAGTTGCGTTAAATTAAAATGATATTTTTTTGTTTTGTGTTGTACATACAGTTATATTTTTAATAAAGATTAAGTTGTTTATCTAGAAATAAAACATATTTGTTTTTAATAAGTTTTCGGAACATAGCCTCCCTTTTTTACTGGCTCTGGGTCTCATACAACACGGTTTCACGCAACACGGCCTTTTTTAGGAACCCATCTACCGTGTTATATGACGGTTATCTGTAAATGCTAATTACGTGAATTGTTAATTTATTCAGGAACTACAAATAAATGTTAATGATATATGTTATACTTTAGAGATTGATAATAATTCTTTTGTGAAATGTATCTACCACAATCACTACATAAAGTTTTTACAAAATTAAACCAGTTGTGTCTTATATACTGTATTTACATTTCGTAAGTCGTGCGCGTTTCATACAACTTAGGACCGAATTGCCAAACCGTGGAGGGGCTCGAAGACTGCGCGACCTTGCTTACATTTTCGGCCCAAACTTTTGGAACGTAAATCGTAGGTTAACCTGTTAACCGTGGCGACCTATAGGAAACACGTATATTTATGACGGATATACTCGTCATACCCGGTTAACAGGTTAAGGGGTTCATGTAGTTAATGATCTCGCAGAATGAGCTATCACACCACCAAACAACTGCAAAATGTGAATTCGAAACGAAAAACAGTATACTTTACAAGCGTTTATGGTCCAGAGAAAATGCTGTCGCAATGTATGCAGAAATAATTTTTTCTCTATTTTGTGTTTAACCTATTACGACTGGGAGAAAAATTTCATGTTAATTTGGATATTTTGTACAAAGTACATTTTGGGGGCTTTTGAGGCCGCTCTTTTCAAATCTGTGTCGTAAATCTTATAAATATTAAGTGTAGCGTTGATTCTCCATATTTTTGAGTAAAAAAAGATAAAATTTGTTTCGTCATTTTTTTAAAAGTATGAATATAGGCTCCATAGAAGTGTTGTTCATTTGAAAATTTTTCAGCTGAATATCTCTGCAAGTATGAAGGATATTTGAAAAGTGTGAAACACGTGTCCAAGAATTTCGAGAGCGGAGAAGGGAAAAGCATGAGTTTTTTATTTGAATAATGTATACAAGATAATGTGAATGTCAAGTTTGTTTTTTAAATGAAAACCTATATTTTTTATTATAGGATCTTATTGTACGTAAAAAAACCAAATATTTTCGTGAGAAACTTTTTAGTCCGTGCATTATTTTCGAAAATATTTAAAGATAAGTAGGGCGAGAAATAACTGTAAGAAATATATTACATAGGTATAACAAACAAATAGATATTTATTACATAGTTGTAATCAATTTTCAAAATATTCTCTGTTGTTTTCCAAGCAATAGTAGAGACAATTCTCAAATGCTGAACTAACATTTTTGAAGGTTAGAGTAGCGCAACATTCCTGTACAATCCTTTGACACAAATCGTTGATGCTTTCTGGTAGTACAACTGAAAAACAGTAACGATTTGCGTAAAAGAATTTTTCACAATAATATGCCACACTGTACTTATCTCTAAATATCCTCGAAATTAGGGCTCGGACAAAAAAAAAGGTTTCTACGATAATTACTTGTTTTTCTACGTACAATAAGATTCCGTAATAAAAAATTTAGGTTTCCATCTGAAAAAAAGTTTTCCTTCAAATGACCTTGAAAGCATCATCCACATAAAGAACTGATATTGCCCCCACCCCCCTGAAATCCTTAGACACGTGTTTTACACTTTATAAATACCTTCTTACTTTTCAAGATATTCAGCTGGAAAGTTTTTTAATGAACACTCTCTATACATGTACTACAGTAAATATCGCCAGATCCTTAAAAAGTTGATCAAATAACTCGTTACGAGTGTATTTTTGTGAAAAATTAACCAGAACAGGAAATTGTTCCGTCGGTCAAAATCTTTGACGTGAGGGTCACTAAGTTTGGGCCCAGTGTACTTTTTGGACGTAATAGGACCCAAAATTAAATTTTTTGCGTGGAACTGTTATGTTTTAAGACCGATTTTTTAAATAATGTTCTAATTTAAGTTGTAATTTAAAGTATAATTCTATTGCAAGATCTATCGAACTTTGCTGTTGCAATAATATTACGCATAAACTATCGTCTCACAAGCAAATAGGCTGCTTGCCAAACAAGAATATGATCAAAAGACATCTAGTACAAGACCTCAGGCAGTTTGTGTTTGAACCTTATAATTTAACATTAATACGAAAGTGTGATAAGCGCTGCTATGATTACTTACGCCAGAGCATTTTGATGAAGCGATACGCAACCCCTGAGCGCATGGAAGGATTTGTCATACTTCAGAGGTATGTTGATATCTACATGGTCACCGCTTACCAAATTTTGTAATCTGTATCTGTAATAAGTTTTCATAGATGCATAGCTGATATACCCATTATGTATATTTGGCCATTTGAGGTTCAGAAATTTAGAGAAAATCGAAGAAGTTTTATTTGAATGCGACTGGAAGTGGACATTTTCTTGCGAAAAACAGAACATATGAATTTCTCCGTTGGGATTGCAGCTATTTTTTTCGAGCTGACAAGGTCAATATGGAGTCATCTGAATTGCCGGATTGGGATATAAGAGCATTTCTTTATTTGGAGCGTAACAAACGTGTAAAATTATGTTTCGTATACTTACTCGATCACTGAGAAGATGCTGCAAGAATGTAAAACGAAAATATGAATAAGTGTATCTACTGCAATCGATACTGACACAAAGGCTACGGCAGATATAGCTTGATGCGCATAGATCAGTAGAAAGTAAGTGTCTGGATCAATTCCATAATCTCCGATGAACATTAGCTCTTTGGTACGAGTTTCATTAAGAGTTATAATAAGGTCCAGAAACTGATTGAGAAATGGTAGAAAACCAAAACTAGTCGTTGCGAACCAAACGAAAACTATCGAAGGAAAGTGCGATTTAACGATGCTGAAATGACCGTCATGAATATGGTCTATCAATTATAATTCTTTAACGTTCTTATCTTTAGTGTGAATGTCTAGCGGATTGTTGACATTTACTGTACGATTATGAAAATTTGCCGGTTACTCGATAATTAATTATAAACTAATAAATTTTCACATTCGTTCAATTACCAAAGATCACTTGAGTAAATCAAAGTAAGGTTGACTATAAAGGCCCTTTGCAAAACTAATCCGAGCAGAGTATTACACCGGACATAAAACCAGATGGACGTCATAAGATTTGGCTTCCTTACGACCTGTCTCTTTCTTTCTCAAATAGGGAGAAATTGAAGATGCATAAAAAAAATTCCATTTATAGCGGACTCTATTCTTAATATTAAACTCAATATAGCGGGTAAGTTATTTTTTTGGATACGTCGTTACTATGGAGTAAAAGTTGGTACACAGAGTTATCGAAAACTAACGGATCCCCACACCCTGACCTCAGAATCTACAAATTTAACCTTGAGCTTGACCTTCAAGGTCATCCAAAGGTCAAATTTCATTTTCTGAATGGGAACTCTTATTTTTGATCCTAACTTCGAAAAGAGCGGTTCAGTTTATGATCAGATATGATATAATGTTTGAGTCATGGTGATCTCTTAGGGGTCATTTTGAGATCAAATGAGTCGAAACCATGAAATCTTCCACACGAGAAGGTGTTCATGAGAGATGACCTGGGTAAAAATTATAGAGGTCAAAAGGAGTCATGAGCCATGAGTCGGTGGATGCCCCTAGGAAAAACACCAACAAACCAACATCGCCGACGTTGAATCTTGTTACGAGGCAGAGGGAACCGAGCGTCGTTGGTGGACGTAGAAGGAGGATCGGGAGAAAAGAGGGAGCTAAGCAGCATTGGCTAATCAGCAACTTGCGACTTCAACGTCTGGGACAACAACACCTCCTCAGAACAACACGGGTGTCAGAAGACCCAAAGGATCCAGCGACATATCGCTGTGTTGGTAGGTCCAATCAAAGAGGCTTAGGGATGCGAAGGGAAACATCAGGCTAGCCCACAGGACCAACCCTCTGACGGTAGTCATTGTACACAATGATCATCCGGAAGTGGGCCTGGGGCGTAAGGACCTTCAGATCTTGAAGGACTCGACGATGACGCCGTCTGACCTAATTGAGCAGGGGCTCGTGCCACGCTTCGAGGACGCCTTCTGCAAAGGGGCCCTCGTGCCCTCGTGGTCTTGCCAGCGGACTCTTTCACGAAGGACTGGTTGACCGAATGGCTACAGACAAGTCAGCCATTTGGGGAAACCAGAACGAGAGTAGGAGGAGTGAAGCTTTTGTAGAAGATGCTTAAGGCCACGGTCCGTATACTGGGAAGGTTGTGGATCCAGTTGTAGTTCTCCGTCGACTGCAGAGGATGAACCCCACGCTGAAAACAAAGAGCTAGAGCGTTTAGGCCATGACCGACGACACGGTGACTACTGCTACGGCGACTAGGAATAGCGATAAATCTCAACGAGTGCCAGAGGTGAAAGAGCACCAGGAGGGGAGCATCCTAGTAATAGGAATCCTCGAAACGTGCATACAAGTTCTGGCGGGCATGGGGAATAAGCTCCTCTATGACCTTACTAGGGTCACCTGTAGGTACGCGGGTAGAGCAGGGTGGAGGGCAATTCGGGGAACGAAGCGGTCACAGGTGAAACGTCATAACTGATATCAAGTTCACTGTATCACTGAGTATCACTGAAAGCAAGTTAGCACACTAACAAGGAAGGTACCTGAGGTGTACCTCACCGATTTTGATGAAGTTTTAGTATGTTATAGTTCGTGAAAAAATAATCGACACGTATTTTTTCGTTTCTGCGGTAAAAGACTTTTAAGGGGTGAAAACCACCCTCAAAGTTGACCTCAAAAAACGTTTTTCTTTTATATTTCGGCCCCTAATGAATATTTTGCGGTGGGACAAAATGGAAAATGTTCCTTGCGAAAAACGCTAGTTGGTGGATGTTTTTTTGACCATAGGAGTTGCGACTCCTATTTTTTATTCCGGAAAAGCGTCATATCATTGATAAATTCACTGTAAAAAATCAATTTTAGCCTTAAAAAATTAGAAAAAAAGGTTTTTGTAAATTAAATGAAATAATTAAGTTAATATATTTCAGGATTTTGCACAAAACCGTCCCTAAAAATCGCCCACTACCTTTTAAAGCGAATATTCATTTGTGACAATAACAGCGCATTTCTCCCATTAAATATACTCTCCATGTGAGCTAAATAATATTTTTTATCAAGTACGACAGTGCAAAGATATTTTTGAGAAAAACAAAATTATGGGGCGACAAATTCCCACCCCCTAGTAACTTTTTTTTATATATCTCCGCTCCTAATGAATATTTTGAGATGGTACATAATGGAAAAAATTTATTGTGGAATGCACGTAACCTCGGTTTTTTTTCTATAAACTGAAGCACACAGAAACTTGTGGGGTTTGTAGAGTACGGTGTAGTGGTAGGATTATCCCTTATGTGTTTGAATAATTTACACTGTTGGATTTATTTGTAAGGTAGTTGACTAATTAAGTGCATAATTTTAAATTAATTTTACTATCAAACTGTAAATATTAAATAACAGAACTAATATTGTTGTAAATTGTATGTTCTACATTTTCCGTTTGAAATACATTGATCTACAAGGTTTTGACAAAATAGTAATCTTCATAGAAATGTTTCAAACATAATGTTTTTTACATCATCTGCATTGTACAATAGCTGGAATCGCCCATTTTATTCATATTTAATAATATTCATATTAAATGATAAAGACTTTAATAACAAAAAAAACAAAGAATAATATTAAGAATGACGATAACGATTAGGGTAACGCTCGGGAGATAACCTTCACTATGCCCGATCCGATTCCGCCACGTGGTCCCCAACTGGACCCAACCAAGACGAGGTAGCGAAACCGAAAAGAGCCAATCCGAATACAAAAAGACAAAAGAAAATACCAAAAAGGGGTTCTATGACCCAACTTTATGAGAAAAGAAAAGGGGGAAGCCAAATCTTTATGGGATGAAAATCCCGAGTCCTACCGTGATCTATCGGTCTCGGAAGGAGCCGAACCAAAATCGCCGCGGTGTTGGCTGACTGGAAGGACGAGTACTTCCACCCAACCAATGGCCCTATTTCGGAATAACCCAAGATAACGAAGCTTCAAATAAGTTGAAGCTCGCTCGAAATACTAAGGCCCGTGGGCACTCACCAATAAAGAAAACTAAAGATTCCAAGGGAAAATCCCCAAATTGCTTCTTATATCCCTTTTCGTCGTCCGCACGAGCCGCCGTCCACAGGAGAAGTGATCTCTCCTCGGGTTTCTTCTTCGGGGTGCGGCGACGAATGCGCGTTTCCGTTCCGAGTAGGTAGTGGCCGGACAGTGCTGCCACTTGGTGGGAATTGGTACTGGATAGTCCCCCTGAGTCCGCAGCTCCCCGAACATTTAATAGATGTCCGCGTTGATCGATATCGGTCTTTTCCATGGTGAGTGCTCTAACGCTTGGTAAATACCTGATCCATGCTTTTGTCCAATTTCGCTCTAGGCTTCCCCCAGTGCGCCAATCATAACTTTCTTATATCTAGACTTAACCTAAGCTTAGCCTAAGGGATCTAGCCCTTTACATAAGTATTTTTCCAACATACAAACCAATCCAACCAATTTGACATCTCCTCTGGACATGTATGTTCCGAAAAATACTTTTGTAACGTGACGTGCAAAACGCCACGTTACAACAAAAAAAAAGTTACTTGGGGGTGGAAATTTGTCACCCCATAATTCTGTTTTTTTCAAAAATATCGTTGCACTATCGTACTTGATAGAAAATAATATTTAGCTCACAGGGAGAGTATGTTTAATGGGAGAAATGCGCTGTTATTGTCATAAATGAATATTCGTCTTAATGAGTAGTGATGGAATGTAGGGGTGGTTTTTCGCAAAATCCTGAAATATGTCAACTTAATTATTTTATTTTATTTCCAAAAATATTTTTTTCTAATTTTTTAAGGCTAAATTTGATTTTTTACAGTGGATATATCAGTGAAAAATAACGTTTTTCCAAAATAAAAAATAGGGGTTGCAACCCCTATGGTAAAAAGAAACATCCATCAACTAGCGTTCTTCGCAAGGAACATTTTCCATTTTGTCCCACTGCAAAATATTCATTAGGGGCCAAAATATATCAAAAAAAGGTTTTTTGGGGTCAACTTTGAGGGTGGTTTTCACCCCTTAAATGTCTTTTACCGCAGAAATGAAAAAATACGTGTCGATTATTTTTTCACGAACTATAACGTACTAAAATACTATACTGGTTTTATTCGATTTTTTAAAAGCGTTTGACACCGTCCCGCACAACCTGCTTCTTTCCAAACTCCATAAAATGGGTTTCAGAGACTCTGTTGTGCTCTGGTTTCGTTCGTACCTGACAAATCGAAGCCAAGCTGTCCTTGATGAGGCCGGAGATCCATCTCCTGTAGTCTTTACTACATCTGGTGTTCCCCAAGGATCCGTGCTAGGTCCTTTACTATTCGCTATCTTCATTAACGACCTCAAGGATGTTATCAAGCACAGTCAACACGCAATTTTCGCCGATGACACTCAAATTTACTGTTCCGTCGCTCCGGGCAAAATTTCTGATTCGCTGGCACTTGTGATAGAAGACATAATGGGCATATCGAGTTGGTCCGAAAAGAATGGTCTCAAATTAAATTTGAACAAGACAAAAGCGCTGCTACTGGGAGGCTCTTACCACCTTCGAACTCTTGCTGTGCCTCCGTCATTAAAAGTTAATGATTATGTTATCCCCTGGGAAAGTGAGGTGAAAAGTCTTGTACTTGTCCTGACTTCCCCACTTTCCTGGCGCAAACATGTTGAAATCACATCAAATAAAGTGCACACTGCACTTTATCGACTGAAGCACAGTAGGTCTTCTCTTTCCCTCACCTAACGCATCAAGTTGGTCTCAGCATTGATACTGCCTTATATCGACTACTGCTGTGTAGTGCTCCTGGATATTTCTCAGAACCTTGACCTGAAGCTACAGAGGCTTGTTAATTCCTGTGTCAGATTCATTTTTGATTTAAGTCGTGATCAACACATCACTCCCTATAGACTGCACAGGTTAAACTGGCTTTCTGTCACGAATCGCAGACTCTACTTCCTAGGTAACCTGACCTATCAAATATTAACAACCGGCTCTCCTAGCTACCTCAGGGAGTTCTTTCATGAACCTGATATTACAATCAGACATTCAGCTAGGCTCGCCAGATTGACTCAAGGATTTGCTATTCCCTTTGCCAGAACAGACACCTTCTCTAAATCTTTTCAAGTTTCAGCTGTGCGCTTTTGGCTGTCTCTTCCCAGCTCAATTACTAGTTCTGACTCCCTCTCATCCTTTAAATCCAAATTATTTCAATTTCTTCTCGATCAGGAAATAAATTCATCAACTATTTCTAGTTTTCCATAAGTCTGTTTAACTGCTCTATTTCATATTTTGCTCTTCTTTTTGTTTGCTGCTTTGTCATTTATTCTGTATTTTATTTTACTTTATCTTTTATATCATTTTGCTATTGGATTCGACTATTACTGTTTAAACTATTGATTTATCTTTATAGTATTCTTACTGTTGGTGTACTTATATCAACCTTTGTACATATTTACTTTCTTGTAATCTTTGCCTTACGATTACTCAAGGCATAATAAATGTTATTAAAAAAAAAAAATGTTATCAAAATCGGTGAGGTACACCTCAGGTACCTTCCTTGTGAGAGCACCACTAGAATATCCAGATAAATCCTTATCAATAAAGACAATCGATAATGTTACGTCCTAAGACCACAGGAGGCGCTTTCGTTTTAGGGAAGAATGAAATGGTAGCTAGAATCCACCCAGGGAAGAAATCTGCATCGAGATATCGGACGCAAATCACAGAAATGATGATTGGGGGACTTTGGCCATTATAAATGATTTGTTAAAAAGAAAATTATTAAACGAACTTCGAAAATCTAGGAGAGAAAATTCTCCACAGAGATGCGCATGAAGCGCTAACAGTCTGTGGAAGAGGAGCAAGGGAGATCTTTAATATAGAGTGTAACGTGGTAACTTTTACCCGTTACAAAATTTGAGCCAAATTCGAGTCAAAGTTTGAGTCGCGAAATACACAGGATGGTAAGTCTTGGGAGAACTGCGTAACTCCCAATATCATTATTATTTTTTTTGTATTAGCGTTAAGAGTTGATTTTATTTATCATTTAATTGCGATATTGTTCTTGATTATTAGGATTGTTAAGTTAGCGAATTAAGGAACTGATTGCGTTTATTGTATGAGTGAGTGTGTGAATGTGGCGACTAAAAATTGATAAAAGATTGTGAAAACCCTACCACTCACCAAAACCGTTGTCGAGGAAAATCACGAAATCATCGAGGGAACGGTGACTCTTGAGTGGATGAGAATCCCGCTCGGCAAGAGTCCCGTAAGCAAGGATTTTAGCGTTCGAAGATAGCGCCTATCACAAGGGACGTTTGGGGAAAAGTAGAGCACGTTAATCACCGCTCTATCCAGCCTGCATTTTCGCGTAATGAAGAATCATAGCGTTGGGCAATGGCGCCTTCTGTGAAGGATAACGGAGCCAAAGTAGAGCTCTCCAATTATCGCTCTACTTGACCATCCTACCGATTACCGATCCTGGCGACTTACCTAGCGAAAGATCGAGTGATCTAAAGCTAGGTCGATGGCGTTATCGGTCACGTCGCTGATATGACGTCACCTGGGGATTTGAGGGATCGAGGACCGTTGCGAAGGAGCGGATCCTCACTTACGATCCTGTGGCGAAACAATAAAGTTTCATTTTCGAATATTTCGTCAGCGATTTTCCGTTCTTTTTTTTTTTCATTAAACTTGCGTTGGTGAGTGGAGGTTTCCTCCCTTAGCGGTTTTTTTTTGGTGTCTGTTTTGTTTTGAGTCGCGAGTGAGAGAGAGAGAGAGAGAGAGAGTGTTTTTTTTTCTTGCGTTTATTTTATTTGGTCCTTTGGATTATTAAAGACGATTTCTTTTTTTTTAAGTGTGATTTCTTTTCTTCTTTTCTCTCTCACGCCTGATTTTTTTTTTGTGTGTTGTGTCGTCTTTTTCTCAGTTTTTGATTTTCAGGGAAAAGTTGGCGAACCCGCCCCTCTGCCGAGAGCTTGGGCTGGAGTAAGTTTTTTTTTGTCTCTTCCTTGTCTTTTTTTTGAGTTGAGTCGTTTTGTCGGTTTTTACGAAAAACCGACTGGCGCCCAAATTAGAGTTGTATTTTTTTTTTGAGCCCAAAATACGAGTTTTTCAACGATATTATTTATAGTTGAAAAATTCTAAAGAGACCGTTGCTTGCTGCAGGCGACGTGTTTCAACTGGCGCCCAACGTGATTGGGAAAACACCAACTTTTCCCTTCTGCAGTTTTTTTTTCAGTTTATTTGAATCTGAGTAGTTTCTTTTTGTTTGGTTTTTTTTTGCGTAGATTTTCAGGTTTTTCTTTTTCTTTTTTTTCTCGTATGAAGGATTTTATTTTAACGCATGCTTGATAGAATTTTCTTTTGTACTTTTTTTTATATACCTGGAGTTTCCTCTTTTTTTGGAGTGCGCAATTCTTTTTTTTCTCTTCTATTTTCAATCCATTCGTGAATTACATTTTTTTTTCTTAAATCTAAAATAAAAATTTTTTTTTGTTGAGAATTTCGCAAAAGTTAGCCATTTCTTTTACAATTTTACGCTATTAAATTTAAAGTTTGAAAATCTCCAACGAGATTGGGTTGATTAGCGTGAGAAAATCCTTTCGGAGATACTTGGGAGCTGAAAGAAATTCAGAATACAAAGGTCAGGTAAGTGTTTACTTCCCTTTGTATTCTACGAAGTCGCGACTGATTGCGAGGAAAATCTTCCTTTATTCTCGGTATTTGAATATTATTTCGTGTAATCGAAATAATATTTCGTCTAACTGAAATAATATTTCGTCTCGCCTGCTTTGTGTGAATTACATTCGAAATTATCTCGCGAAAATTATTATAATAGTCGAATTATAAGAAGATAGGATACAATATTCGAGTACAGCGTCTATCAAAAAAAAAAAATTTTTTTTTGCCTTTTCTTAAAATTATAACTAAGGAATTTAATTATTTTTAGAGTTTCACTATTTTTTTTTTCGTAATAGAACATTTTTTTTCAGGGGAGTTTTCTGTCTTTTTTTTTATATATACTTTTTTTTCTAACAGTGAAAGCTAATTTTTTGTTAGAATTTTGTCTTTTTTTTTCGATTAAAGAGGAATCTTAAGGATTTTTTTTTGCATTTATTTAGTTAAATTCTTAAACGCGATTTTTTTTAGCGAGTATTGCGAACCGTTCATTTTTTTTAGAGCCCCTCAACGGATATCCTTCTTTTTTTTTGTACTGGCGTGGTTCTCAACATTTTTTTTTTACCGAATTTTGGAAATCGTGCTATACAATATCGCGCAATAAAATTTTTTTTTTAATTCTTTTATTCATTTTCGTGATATTGCGAAATTAGTATCTTTTATATTAAATAATGGCGGACCAGTCCCAACCACAGCGATCCAATTGCGGGTCCCAAGATGGGTGGGTAAATGCAATCCCACTACCAGCACTTTCAGCCATTCTAGCTGGATGGAATTTAAATCCAGAGGGTTCCGTGGAACAGCTGAGAGATAGATTAACCAGAGCCTTTTACAGGCAAGCTGGTATTGGTGAAAATATTCCATGGAGCCCCCTGGATGATTTAGCGACAAATAGCGACAAATAGCGTTAGCGAGCCGACACAAGCTGAAAAAGAAATTCTGGATTTTTGTGGCATGGTCACTTCCGTGACCATGACTACTTCAATGTCCACAGGACATCGGAGTAGTGATGTGATTTATGTTAGCGGCCCCAGAAGCACCCCGTTGGTACAACCCTCAGGTTTTAGTGCGGTTCCATGCACCACAATGCCAATGGCAGCTCCGGTAGCGCCTACAGTGCATTTCAGTGATAGCGTACAGTTTTCGAGTCCCCTTAACCCGCACAACGTCCCGCTTGCGTCTACATTCGCGAATCCGCAAAGCGGTAGCATAGAGTGCACTAGGAGGCAGAACCCGGAGCCGAACACCGGTCTTCCAAAAAGGAAAATAGATGTCCTCAAATGGGGCTTCAGATTCAATGGGTCCTCGGGCCTAGAAGCGGAAGAATTTCTCGATCGAGTAGAAGAATTCAAAAACTTCTACAGGATGGAGGATTCCGAAACTTTAGAGGCTATACCACTGCTCTTAGAGGGTATCGCATTGCAGTGGTATAGAATAAAGAAGCTCGAATGGAGAAACTGGAGTGCTTTTGTATCCAGGTTTCGAGCTCGGTTTAGCGATGTGGATATCCAACGCCACATTAGAGAATGCATTAGAGTACGAACCCAAGGCTCGTTAGAACCCATAGCAGACTATCTAGTCTGTATGGAGAGCCTTTATGGGAAACTGTCGTCGACACCGGCTGTAGACGAGCAGCTAGACCACGTGTATTCGTGTTTGCGCCCGGAATATCGAGACCGGATAAAGAGGAACAGCTTTATTTCTTTTGATGGCCTTGCGCGTGAGGGACGCGAATTGGAGCGTATATGGCTCCTGAACGCCCAATACAAGTCCCCACCAGTTAATAACAGTATCAGAATGTTGTCCTCGTTTGAGTATAACCCTAAACGCTACGAATCGCGGGGGAAAACTTCAGTTTTGGTAGCGCAACAGCCAGAATCTCCACCGAAGACGAAACAAAAGGTAGATAAGGCAAAAGTAGCGACCAATAGCGATAGAAGTAGTGTAGCGAACCATCGAAATTCGGGAGACACAGTAGCGTGCGTGAAGAAACAGTCCCCAAAAGTATCGGTGGAATCTAGCGGACCTCTCTGTTGGAACTGTAATCAGAGAGGCCATATTAAATCCGCGTGTAAAAAGCCTTTGCGTTCAGGCTATTGCTACGGTTGCGGTTTAGCGGGAAAAACCCGGAATAATTGCCCTAAATGTTCAAAAAACGGGCAAAGCGGGTCCCCGAAGCCCGCGAACTGGGGGAAAACGTCCGAACCCGTAGCGTCAACATCGAGCCAAGCCGATTAGAGAGGGATTTAGAGTATTTAGCGAACCTAGATGTTGGGAAAATCGGGAAACCCATCATTACGGTTAAGATAGGGGGCGCTAGTCTGGATGGATTGATGGATTCGGGATCGAATAAGACATATATTAATTCATTGGCGTACAACCGAATCCAGGCAATCAAAAATTTTGATACACATCCAGCCTACCGCTCAATACTATTAGCAGATGGTAGCGTTATTAGGTTAGGAGAAGAAATGACTCTTCCAGTAGAGATGGACGGCGTCATTAAAGAAATTTCGATTGGCGTTTTTCCGAACCTAACATTTGACTGCATCCTAGGTACAGATTTCGAGAGGATTTTTGGCGTACGGAGAAACGCGGAATCGAATCTTTGGCGTATCGCGGATTCGCAGGTCTGGCACCAATATTTGCGAGGTTTGGAGACTGGTGAACCAGACATATGTTGCGGATTATCGTCGTTAGAGAATTTCCAAAGGGAAATTTTAGAGACTCTCCTGAATGAGGAACTACCGACGCTACCCGAGGAAGGAGAGACAACGACGCTAGCGACACACCATATAGACGTTGAAGGGCATAAAGCCATCAAACAACGGTACTACATGGTGTCCCCTAAAGTTCAGGAGGCGATGCATGCGGAGATTAAACGATTATTAGCGAAGGGAATTATTGAGCCCTCTAGGAGTCCTTGGTCTTCTCCCATAGTTATGGTGAAGAAGCCTAACGGCTCCTATAGATTATGCATAGATTTTCGTAAAGTTAACGCGGTGTCAAAGAAGAACGCATATCCTCTGCCGTACATGTCGTCCATTCTAGATCGTTTGCGTAAAGCTAAATTCATTTCGCGTATAGACTTAAAAGAGGCTTTCCATCAAATCCCATTGACAAAGGAAAGTAGAGAAATAACGGCATTTACGGTACCGGGTATGGGTTTATTCCAATTTGTGACGATGCCTTTTGGCTTATGTAACGCCCCTGCAACTTTTCAGGAAGCAGTAGAGAGGTTAATTAGAGGTATGGATCCTGTTTTTGCATATCTTGACGATATAATAATTGCGACAGAAACATTTGAGGATCACATACACTGGTTAACTACAGTTTTTGAGCGAATTAGAGAGACAGGTTTCGTGATAAATAAGGAAAAAAGCGAATTCTGCTGTCGGGAAATCCAGTATTTAGGATTTAGAGTAAACCAGGAAGGCATGTTAGTGGATGAGTCAAAACTGGAGCCTATCGTAGAGGATCCGAGCCCAAAGAATTTGCGACAATTGCGTCGATTTTTAGGAATGGCGTCGTGGTATAGAAAATTTATTAGAGATTTCTCCACTATCGCAGAGCCACTGACCAGGCTCCTGAAAAAGAATGTGAAATGGAACTGGTCAGGGGATCAACAGATAGCGTTTGAGAAAATTAAGGATTTATTAACTTCTGCTCCAATTTTGGCTTATCCAGATTTCGGTTGTACGTTTACTCTGCAAACGGATGCTAGTAATACAGGTGTCGGTGTCGTTTTGACACAGGTACAAGATGGCGTAGAAAAAGTAATTGCGTATGCTAGCAGAAATTTGACAGATGCCGAAAGGAAATATACGACAACCGAAAAGGAATGTTTAGCGGTAATATGGGCCATACAGAAGTTCCGTCATTTCCTTGAAGGATACCACTTCAGGGTGATCACGGATCATTCGAGTTTGCGATGGCTCCATAATCTTAAAAACCCGTCAGGTCGGTTAGGACGATGGGCTTTGGAGCTGTTGGAGTATGATTTTGAGATCATACACCGCAAGGGAGCTCTGCACCACGTGCCAGATGCCCTCTCGCGGATGTTTGAGGAAGATGATAGCGATATGGTTATGGCGTTACAGGCTACTCCGGCCAAAGAACTTTGGTACGAAAATAGAGTAAAAGGAGTAGAGAAAACCCCATCAAGATTTAGAGAATGGAAATTAGAGGATGGGAAACTATACCGCTATTGTCCGAATCAATTACAGGACAATACACTTGGAGACACAAATCCGTGGAAATGGACTGTGCCTCCAAGCTTGCGTCAAAATGTTTTAACGGAGAGCCATGATATTCCAGCAGCTGGCCATCAAGGGGTTAATAGAACCTATCATCGCGTTAAAAATAATTATTACTGGCCTAACATGTACAAGGATGTAGAGGATTTTGTTAAGGCTTGCGAAATCTGCCAAAAGAGCAAAGTAGAACAAATAGGACCTTTTGGCAGAATGGGCTCGAGAAATATAGACCAACCGTGGTCTGTAGTAGCGGCAGATGTAATGGGTCCGTTCCCACCATCTGAATCAGGGTACAAATACCTCTTGATTTTCGAGGATTTGTTTACAAAGTGGATAGAGTGCGTCCCATTAGAGAAAGCCAACGGCAAGACAATTAGCCAGGCTTTCGAGGATTTCGTAGCGTATCGTTGGGGAACGCCTGAGGTCTTACTCACAGATAATGGTACCGAGTTCATTAATAATGTGATGAAAAGTATTGCGAATGAATTCGGTATCCATTTTTCGACGACACCAGTGTACCATCCTCAGGCGAACCCCGTAGAGAGAGCGAATCGTACGATCAAGACGATGATAGTCGCGTTTATAGAGGCCGATCATAGGACGTGGGATAAGCACGTTAGCGAATTTCGTAGCGCATATAATACATCGAGTCATGGTTCAACTGGTACCTCACCAGCATTCCTGAATTTCGGTAGAGAACCACGACCAGCCAAGTTTTTGCGTAGAGTTAAAGAAAATAGAGTCGAAATTCCGAACCCAGACCGTCGTAAATGGTCCGAACGCATGCAAAGAATGACGGAGATTTACGACATCGTCTGGGAGAAGAACAAAACAGAAGAATTGCGCCAAGCTAAATACTATAACAAAAACCGAAAAGAACGCTTGTATAGCGTAGGTGATAGAGTTTGGCTTAGAAACAGGATACTTTCCAATAAGTCGAAAAATATTGCGGCCAAATTATCGCCTAAGTTTACAGGTCCTTTCGTAATTGCGAGAAAATGTTCTCCAACTATTTACGAAGTCGAATCTTTAGATAGAGAACTTATTGGAAAGTATCACGTGAAAGATTTTAAGCCAATCAGTGATTGAAAACTCCAACTAGATATAGAAAATTCAAGTTAGTAAACTGCATGCCTAATTTAGATTTCTACATTGATTTTAGAGGTTGAGTAGAATGGAGCCGAAAACCTCGAAGGACTGGATCTCCTTTCTCGAGTGGGTAGCGGGATGGGGTATAAGAGACCCCATCCAATTCCTAGAAGACGGCCCAGGGGCCAAGGATACTTGGCGGTACCACGTACTAGCGAAAATGTACCTCAACCATTGCGAGGACTTAGACTGCAGGGGATGCATGTCTGGGACGATCCCCAGCATCGAGGTGGCGGCGCCAAATTTGCGTTGCCACAATTGCGGGCATTGGGGACATAAATACCCCCAATGCAAAGAGCCGTTGCGGCTATTCTGTAGAAAATGTGGAAAGCCGGGACTTCGTAGCACAGAGTGCCCCTGTAAATAAAAGGGTGTTTTTCTTTTCTTTTCTTCCCTCTTTCATTTGTTATTATTAAAATAATAAACGTTTTTCTTTGAGGCCGGAACTGGGGTAGCTTGTTTTTTTTTTCTTTCGCTCCATCTTGCATGTTAACCTGTCTGTTTAAGTTGCAGATTTCGGTAGAGGTTGTTTTTTTTTGTTTTTTTTGCATTTTTGTTGTCTCTCCGTGCTCACCATCGCACGTTCGCTCTGGGAGGGGGAGTTGTAACGTGGTAACTTTTACCCGTTACAAAATTTGAGCCAAATTCGAGTCAAAGTTTGAGTCGCGAAATACACAGGATGGTAAGTCTTGGGAGAACTGCGTAACTCCCAATATCATTATTATTTTTTTTGTATTAGCGTTAAGAGTTGATTTTATTTATCATTTAATTGCGATATTGTTCTTGATTATTAGGATTGTTAAGTTAGCGAATTAAGGAACTGATTGCGTTTATTGTATGAGTGAGTGTGTGAATGTGGCGACTAAAAATTGATAAAAGATTGTGAAAACCCTACCACTCACCAAAACCGTTGTCGAGGAAAATCACGAAATCATCGAGGGAACGGTGACTCTTGAGTGGATGAGAATCCCGCTCGGCAAGAGTCCCGTAAGCAAGGATTTTAGCGTTCGAAGATAGCGCCTATCACAAGGGACGTTTGGGGAAAAGTAGAGCACGTTAATCACCGCTCTATCCAGCCTGCATTTTCGCGTAATGAAGAATCATAGCGTTGGGCAATGGCGCCTTCTGTGAAGGATAACGGAGCCAAAGTAGAGCTCTCCAATTATCGCTCTACTTGACCATCCTACCGATTACCGATCCTGGCGACTTACCTAGCGAAAGATCGAGTGATCTAAAGCTAGGTCGATGGCGTTATCGGTCACGTCGCTGATATGACGTCACCTGGGGATTTGAGGGATCGAGGACCGTTGCGAAGGAGTGGATCCTCACTTACGATCCTGTGGCGAAACAATAAAGTTTCATTTTCGAATATTTCGTCAGCGATTTTCCGTTCTTTTTTTTTTTCATTAAACTTGCGTTGGTGAGTGGAGGTTTCCTCCCTTAGCGGTTTTTTTTTTGGTGTCTGTTTTGTTTTGAGTCGCGAGTGAGAGAGAGAGAGAGAGAGAGTGTTTTTTTTTCTTGCGTTTATTTTATTTGGTCCTTTGGATTATTAAAGACGATTTCTTTTTTTTTAAGTGTGATTTCTTTTCTTCTTTTCTCTCTCACGCCTGATTTTTTTTTTGTGTGTTGTGTCGTCTTTTTCTCAGTTTTTGATTTTCAGGGAAAAGTTGGCGAACCCGCCCCTCTGCCGAGAGCTTGGGCTGGAGTAAGTTTTTTTTTGTCTCTTCCTTGTCTTTTTTTTGAGTTGAGTCGTTTTGTCGGTTTTTACGAAAAACCGACTGGCGCCCAAATTAGAGTTGTATTTTTTTTTTGAGCCCAAAATACGAGTTTTTCAACGATATTATTTATAGTTGAAAAATTCTAAAGAGACCGTTGCTTGCTGCAGGCGACGTGTTTCAAGAGATGCACATGAAGTGCTAGCAATCCGTATAAAAGTAAAAAGGATTCCTCTACCAAGATGCATCAGAAATGCTAACTATTGGTAGAAGAGGAAAAGACCCCTTTCTCCAGCGATGCACATGAAGCGCTAGCAACTGGGTAAAGGGTAGAGGTAATCCAGTGATGCGCATGAAGCGCTAGCAACTGGGTGGAAATGGGACCCAACGATGCACCGAAATGCTGACAATCGGGTGGAGGTTAGGAAGAACAGAGAAAAACCAAGAGCTTACTTTAATTTAAAATTACTTGGTTTATTCGACCAGAGACTATGTCTACTTTCGAACTCTGTGCTCGTTGGAACAAAAGTAAACGAAAATACAATATTTCGGAGCCCTTATATAGTGGAACAATGTTTACAAAAATGTTCCTTACTCCTACATTTTCCACAAGTTCGTAAGAGCGGTTTACATAAGATATCTGTTCTTACATGCTATGTAACTGCTACGTTTGTCGGTTTCCGCATTTGACATCCTTCTCTAAAAGACATATGTTTCTATATATGGCTAGTGACGTTATATAATTCTTAAAAAACACAAAAAGTTATCTACCCTTCACCGATTTTCGAGAAAATTCCGTTTGTTTGAATTGTATATCTTTAGAGGATATTTTAGAGGACAGCCGCCTATGCATTGTCATATGAAGACTAAAGGATATTCGGGGGTACCTGAGTTTGTTTTTGCTTTATGATAAAGTGCCTCTCGTTTCTATGTAAGTCGGGATGAGAGGCTAATATTATAATATACATATTTTACTAAAAGTGACCTTGTCTAGGTATTGATGTATAATTGCACTGAATGCAGCTGTCGGACATAACAATAAGGAAGGATAGTGTCCTTATCTAAGCGCCAGGAATACAAACTGAGGCTTGGATAAAGAATCAAGCGCTATCAATGAACGGAAAATCGTACTATGTAAGGAAGAAATCCGTTCACTGACCTAGTGAAAATTATCGTTTAAGAATGTTCTCGTAGAAGGCTCAGAACGTTTCAAATTTGAATTAGCTAAGAACCAATGAATCCTTAAGTTCCATCCGGGGTAACCAATAGCGGAGTCAACTCACATAACTGATTGACGCGCGTTTTGAATTCCAAACGCAGGATTCAAAACTAGCCAACGTCAACCAGGACTAGCTTCTCCCGATGAAGAGCTATCATGGGGGTAGGCGACAGATTGAGGTTGACACGCTCCGGCGGTATAAAATGAGCCGTCGGACATCGCTAATTCAGATTGATTTCTCCCAAGATTGAATCTCACTCGGAAGTTGTCAAAAGGCTACTAGCATTGCGACTAGCTCCTTTAAAATCTAAAAAAATTCCCATAAGCCCTTGGCGTAGCGTCCAAGTCCTTATCATATATAAAAATCCTATCAAAACCTCAAAAAGCCCGTGGCATAGCGCCCAAGCCCTTTTTGAAGATCCTACAAATTTTAAGATCAGAGGAAACCCTCTGACTTGAAATTTATCCTACAAAAAATCCCTTCAAGTTCTTTAAAGGCTACTGGCATAGCGCCTAACCCCTTTAGGAAACTTAACATCCTAGGTAATCTCCCATCAAGAAATACCAGTTCCATTTCAACCCAAAAGGCCCTTGGCATTGCGCCACAGCTGTTTTTGGGAAAAAATCGTCACCTTATCCCGAGAGGTAACGAGAACCTTTTTCGAAGCCACTGGCATTGCGTCCAGCTATTTTCCAGAAAACCATTGCTCGAACCAAATTCCGGTAGCGGTTCCAAAGCATTCCCATAAAAGCTACTGGCATTGTGTCCAGCCCTTTTCTGGGAATTATATTAAAAATATAGGACCGAAAATCCTAAACACTTGTCCTATTCCACTCCTGAAACGTCACGTGGGCACAAGGAACTAAAAGCGTTCTCTAAACTTGCCCGTCCAGTACACGAACTTCCGTTTTCGTACGTATTTAGGCACATCCACCCCTTAGGCTCTCAACGCTATCATTGTGATTATTATTATGAATATTATGATTATGATTATTATTATTATTCTTTTATTGTCGTTGGTTGTTTTGTTCGGCCAGTAGATATTTATTTATTTATACGTTTCAATCATTTGTTGCTGATCCTTTTCAGTAATAATTCTTTAGTAAATTGTTTTTTGAAAACATAATTTTACATATAATAATAATAATCATAAAAATAAATGAAAATATGGATAAGTATTTAATCTAATTTGAATTACGCCGATATTATTATATGTAAAATTATGTTTTCGAAAAACAATTTACTAAAGAATTATTACTGAAGAGGATCAGCAACAAATGATCGAAACGTATAAATAAATAAATATCTACTGGCCGAACAAAATAACCAAGGACAATAAAAGAATATTATTCACATCGACCAACTAACAAGGAAACTACCCGAACCCGAACTCACCGATTTTGATAATTTTTATATATGTTGTAGAGCATGAAAAAATAATAGACACGTATTTTTTTATCTGCTAAAAAACGCTTTTAAGGGGTGAAAACTACCCTCAAAGTTGACACCAAAAAACGTTTTTCTGATATATTTCGGCCCCTAATGAATATTTTGCGATGGGACAAAATGGAAAATGTTTCTTCCGAAAAACGCTAGTTAATGAATGTTTTTTTGACTATTGAGGTTGCGACCCCTATTTTTTATTTTGGAAAAACGTTATTTTTCACTGATATATCCACTGTAAAAAATCAAATTTAGCCTTAAAAAATTAGAAAAAAATATTTTTGGAAATAAAATAAAATAATTAAGTTGACATATTTCAGGATTTTGCGAAAAACCACCCCTACATTCCATCACTACCCATTAAGACGAATATCCACTTATAACAATGAAAAGCATATTTCTCCCATGAAATATACTATCTATGCGAGCTGAATATTGTTTTCAATCAATTACGAGAGTGTAATGACATTTTCGAGCAGAAAAGAATTATGGGGTGACAAATTTCCACCCCCAAATAACTTTATCCAGTTATATCTCGGCTCCTAATGAATATTTTGCGATGGAACTAAAACAAGTATTTATTGTGGAATGCATGTAGTGTCGATTTTTATTTCTATAAACAGGAGCATATAGAAGCTTATGGGGTTTGTGGAGTATGGTGTAGTGGTAAGATAACCCCTTACATGTTTGTATAATTTATACTGTTAGATTTATTTGTAAGGTAGGTGACTAATTAAATGATTATTTTTTTATTTTTTTTTATTATCAAACTGTAAATATGAAATAACAGAAATAATTTTATTGTAAATTATATGTTGTACATTTTCAGTTTGAAATATATTAGTCTACATGGTTGTGACAGTAATGGTAATCTTCATAGAAATGTTTAAAACATAATGATATATATCTGGATATATCTGGATAAAGTTATTTGGGGGTGGAAATTTGTCACCCTTTAATTCTTTTTTGCACTATCGTACTTGATAGAAAATAATATTTAGCTCACATCGAGAGTATGTTTCATGGGGGAAATGTGCTGTTATTGTGACAAGTGAATATTCGCTTTAAAAGATAGTGAACGATTTGTAGGGGTGCTTTTATGCAAAATTCTGAAATATGTCAATCGAATTATTTTATTTTATTTACAAAAATATTTTTTTCTCATTTTTCGAGGCATTTTGATCTTTTACAGTGAACATATTACTGAAAAATAACGTTTTTCTTAAATAAAAAATAGGGGTCGCAACCCCAATAGTAAAAAAAACATTCATCAACTAGCGTTTTTCGCAAGAAACATTTTCCATTTTGTCCCATCGCAAAATATTCATTAGGAGCCGAGATATATCTGGATAAAGTTATTTGGGGGGTGGAAATTTGTCACCCCATAATTCTTTTCTGCTCGAAAATGTCATTACACTCTCGTAATTGATTGAAAACAATATTCAGCTCGCATAGATAGTATATTTCATGGGAGAAATATGCTTTTCATTGTTATAAGTGGATATTCGTCTTAAAAGGTAGTAAAGAAATGTAGGGGTGGTTTTTCGCAAAATCCTGAAATATGTCAAGTTAATTATTTTATTTTATTTCCAAAAATATTTTTTTCTAATTTTTTAAGGCTAAATTTGATTTTTTACAGTGGATATATCAGTGAAAAATAACGTTTTTCCAAAATAAAAAATAGGGGTCGCAACCCCAATAGTAAAAAAAACATTCATTAACTAGCGTTTTTCGGAAGAAACATTTTCCATTTTATCCCATCGCAAAATATTCATTAGGGGCCGAAATATATCAGAAAAATGTTTTTTGGGGTCAACTTTGAGGGTAGTTTTCACCCCTTAAAAGCGTTTTTTAGAAGATAAAAAAATACGTGTCTATTATTTTTTCATGCTCTACAACATATATAAAAATTATCAAAATCGGTGAGTTCGGGTTCGGGTAGTTTCCTTGTAAGAATTCAACAGATTATTATTATTATTATTATTATTATTATTATTATTATTATTATTATTATTATTATTATTATTATTATTATTATTATTATTATTATCATCATTATTACTATGGTTATTGTTGTAATTATTATTTCAGACTCGAATCGAGATTTGGTAACAGAGACGTCTATTACAGAATTTTTTAAGATTTCACTGAAATTGCAAACCTAATTAACAAGAACCACACGGTACAGTTTATATCTTGAACTTGTACACAAGTTCTCAAGTGTCGGTAGAGCAGTGGTAAAGCGCTTGGCTTTTGAATCGCTGTGAGCTTTTTGACGAGGGTTCGAGCCCTGGTCAATGTCTTATTTTCTTTTATTATTTTTTTCTTCATAAATTATATTACTACTATTATTTTTTATTCATTTTTTAATATCAACACCATCATCATTATCATTGTTGTTGTTATTGTTATTATTATTATTTTATTATTATGATGATGGTAACTATGATGATAAAAAATTTAAAAAAAAATTTTCTTTTTTTCGTTTTTATTTTTTCACTTTTGCATATTTTGTAAAAAACTACAATAATAAAAATTTATTAAACATATATGCAAATTTTTTCCACTTAGTTTGTTTCTAAGAATCAAAAAGGATGACGGAAATAATGATAAAATTTTGTAAAATTTTATGCACTTACTATACACGAATAATTTTAACTATTACTATTACTGTTATCACTACTTAATTACTATTTATTTTGTAAGTGGGGGAACTTCGCCCCCCAACCCCCCAGCAAGGCTTCGCCCCTGCACCCCACCAGGAGCTGCGCCCCTGGACGCCCCTTTGGCGTTCCACCTATTTTTAGTGTAAATGCACCATTGCGTTATTGCAAGTGTACAAGTATGGTCTTTTTAGCCGAGTCGGAAAAAAAGTATCGTATGTCACTCGGGAGGAGCGTATTTTCCTCCCTTGTAGCATAATGTACTATAGTGATAGTAGTATTAGTAGTAGTAGCAGTAAAATTTATGAAAAACAAAATAAAGCCGTCAATATGCGGCTCCGCGGACACCATTAACGTCCCTTAATGTACAATGCTTGCTATTATGTTTTTTGCATTTGGAATTGTAACTGTGGTTTTAGTTCGATGTTACATTTAATTATTATGTTATAAGGAGTTCACAGTGTTTGGTAAAAGAACCACGCCTTTTTCCACAACCTAGCACCCTGATCTCGGGTTTCATACCGTTCTTCAAGATTGATTACGATTACTTCAGTTTAGTTCAGTCCAAGTGGAACTATTGCCGCCAAAATATTGTTTAGCCTTGACTCTAGTTCTTTGTTTTATATGAATTGAGCTGAGATGACAATCGATCTGAAAAGAGCGCGTCACAGTGCCCATGTCTATTTCATGTGCATACCTACTCAATCAATCTTGATTATTAGAGATAAAAAATAAATTGGTGTTTTTTTTACCTTTCTGAAATTACATAGGAATCTGCATTCAACTGCTAGCACATTTACACAACAGTAGTAAAATTGTCAACTGCATTCCTTCATTTCATTTATGTCGCTGCTGAATTGTTCTATGTCAGATTATATCTTTAGCTGGCAAGTTCTTTGAGTAACCAGCAGATTTGTATAATCGTACAGTATACTACTAAAGCTTGGCTGTGAGAACGACTCTTCGCCGCTCAGAGCATAAATTTCTCCTTTCTGATAACGATCGGTCGATGGACTTACCCCAATAAGTTAAAGTAAACTTTTTTCCTTGTCTGGCAAATGCCTCCAATATTTGTTTCTCTTGTTCGTGTTGAATTTTCGCTCGATCGATCACCATCGTGTGCATAAGATAATACACCTGCACAATTGAAGAAAAACGTTTATAAATTACTGCTGTAGTAGGCACCTGCTTCTATCGAGTACTTCGTATTCCAGACCTTCTTTTCGTTGACTTTTAAGTTTATGATTTTAATTGTCATCATTAAAAAAACTGACAGAGGGCTCATCACGTAGAGTATGAGCTCGAAGTTTGGATGCTTCCATGTATTAACCTATTGAAAAATTACCAACGTTCATTTAATGGAATTTTTTTGGTCATTAGGATTCTTTGCATTGATATAGAGGTTTCGTTACTGGAGTTTAAACAGCCAATCGTAGTTCACTGAGGGACGATAAAGAGGAATAAATATTGTCGCTTTCAATACTGTTATCCTACATTTCGATATGTTTGCTATAACATTTTATTTCTGACTTCTCGGTATTCCAGTTCAACCTGTCAATTTCGGTACTAAATATGCTGTTCTTGCGACGGTGGTTGGGGAAGTTTCGATGCTTCCTCAAGAACCGAGCTCGTTTGTGGGGAGGGACAGAGTTTGGAAAGGAGAAATACAACGCAAAACCCTCACAATATCTGGTTTCAAATAACTTTATTCTTCCTTCGTTCGTGTGTATATGTATGCGCGTGTGTGTGGATGGGTGCGTGTGGCCAGCTCGCGGTGTCTCCCCTATTCCCGCGTGTCCCGAGTAACTTCCGTTGTGGGTTGTCCCGGGTTAGGGTGTTGTGTCCCTCCTACAATAAAACCTTCCTCGGGTCCAGGATACTGAGGATTCAGTTTCCTTCCTGGGGAGCTTTCATTCACAGGTGTCTTTTCTTTGTTAATTCACTCTCACTCTTTTCTCTTAACCTTTTCGGTGCGCAACTTGCGTGAGCGCGTGTTAATTTGACGAGTATACTGGCGCAGAGCACCGAAAAGGTTAAGATGGTTTCTCTCACTATCGTCCGTCTTTTCTAGCGTTAGAATTCGAAATGAGAGCTCAGGTAATATTTGGCCGCAATTAGAATTTTCTTTCTTACGTTTACAATACGTAACGCAGAAGTTTACGCTTCTCCCGAATGAAAGTCTATACTATAAACAACATCTGTATTGTCGATTTTGTCCAAAAATCGGCAAAAAATTGTAAAAATGAAATTTTTTATATCGCCAAGCGTAGAGCGACGCTATGTTTCGAGGATTGCAGGTCACGATTCAATATGGCATCGCTCCACGCTTGGCGATATAAGCAATTAAATTTTTGCAATTTTTTGTCGATTTATGGACAAAATTGACAATACAGATGTTGTTTACAGTACTGACTTTCATTCGGGAGAAGCGTAAACTTCTGCGTTGCGAATTGCATACGTAAGAAGGAAAATTGTAATTGCGGGTGAAATGAGGTTCGTGTCTGGGCTAAGTCGTACGATGTAATGCCGCCGAGTCGCAAATCTGAGGTATCGTCGTACGTCATACGACTCTTTGAGAAATAAATGAAATAATACATATACAGAATAGAAATACAGAAATTTTTCAGATTTTTTAACCCGAAATTAAAGTCGCGACAAATCAAAAACGCAACAAAATTTCGAGAAATACCCATTTCGTATTGAAGGAGCCACGGAACGATAATCATATTTTAACAGGAAATGCATATTCCTATTACTATTGCTGTTGAATTTTTTCAGATTGTTTGGTTTAGTGAGCTATAGTGAAGAAAAAGAAAAACCAATATTTACGTCGAATTTCGCCTGTTAAAGCCATCAAACAACTGTTTTACGCGATGTTCGATGTGTTAACATTCAGTGAAATTGCATAGGAATTGAAGAAAACTAAGCAAACCTAATTAAACAAAACTTCGCGGTACAACTTGTATATAAATTCCCAATAGCGTCGGTAGCGCAGTGGTAGAGCGTTTGGCATTTGAATCGTTGCGAACTTTTTGACGGGGGTTCGACCCCTGGTAATTTTTTTAAAATTAGGTTTTGTCATTATCATTATTATGGTTGTTGTTGTTATTATTATTATTATTCTCTTTTCGATACTACTAATACTAGTATCTTTTATTAATTTTTTTATCATCATTATCACCATCTTCATCATAAAAAGTAATAATGTTGTTAATAGTAGTATTAACATGTTGAACGCCACGTCACCCAGATATGGGTGACGGCTAAGTTTCCACAGGGGCCCCGTCACCCGTAAACGGGTGACACTACATTCAGAGTCTCGGATTTGGGCCCCTGGAGAAACTACACCCATTTACCGTGGGCGTTCAACGTGTTAATAGTAGTAATAATAATGAAAAGAAAAGAAAGTAATAATAATAACAACAATCATAATGATGATGATAAAAAATAAATAAATAATAATAGAAGTAGTAGTAGTAGCACAATTTATAAAAAAAACATATTGACCAGGGGTAGAATTCTCGACAAAAAGTTCGCAGCGATTCAAAAGCCAAACGCTTTACGACTGCGATAACGACGCTATTGGGAATTTATGTACAAGTTGTACCGCGTAGTTCTGGTTAATTAGGTTTGCTTAGCTTCCTTCAATTTCTATGCAATTTCACTGAATGTTAATATATCGAACATCGCATAAAACAGTTGTTTGATGACTTTAACGGGCGAAATTCGACGTAAATATTGGGTTTTCTTTTTTTTCACTATGGTTCACTAAACCCAAAAATCTGAAAAAATTCAACGGCAATAATAATAGGAATATGATTTGATCGAAAATTTCCTGTTAAAATATGATTATCGTTCCGCGGCTCCTTCAATACGAAATGGGCATTATTCGAAATTTTTTTGCGTTTTTGATTTGTCACGACTTTGATTTTGGGTTAAAAAATCTGAAAAAATTTTGCAATATGCAACTCTGTTACCAGAATGTCTTTGAATTTTTACAAAATTTTATTCACGATAGCATAGACAAAATTGGGCAAAAACGAGATTTTCGAATCTTGGTCATCGCTGGCCGCTAGATTGAGATACAAAGCTGAAGTTTGACACAAATTAATCGTTTGCGAAAAGCTATCGAATGACCCATTGTACCTGCAATTTAATTTACGCACACTTTTGACTCTCTTATTCGGCTAACTCTCTCATGATTTTCTTTTTTTAATCGAATTAAATCCAGTTTTAAATAATAATAAGAAAAACAACAACGATTATAATAATGGTAATAGTAAGAATTTGATGGTTTTGAATTTCGCCATTTTATTTCTTATGTATTATTACTACTACAACTTTCTCGTCCAATGACAACACATGACAATCATAGTAGTATGGTAGTAGTGGTAATAGAAGCAAAAACAAACGTATGATTTTCAATGTTTTGGTGTTACCTACAATATCACTACTACAACTACTACTTTGTTGTTGAAGGACAGAACACCATAGTATACTATTGGGGTAGTGGCAGCAATAGAAGCAATAGTAGAGGTAATTTTTCAATGGTTTGGTGTTACCCTCGGTTCTTTTGTTATTTTACTACTACTGCTTTCTTCGGCGACGCATGGACATCCAGGGTTTAGTCTAAAATATTTTTAACGCCTATCTAGCTGTTCCGTCGTTCTGATTAGTCGGAATGTTTTAATTAATAACTCAATAATTATTGCGAACTGTGAAAACGGTATTAACTGCAGTAGTAGGGATGATTTGTTTTCTAACATTGGGTATGTATAGAAATGCGTACCTAGTACGAAACAAGATTTCAATGCACATGTTACGTCCAAAACCTACATTTTTAGGGTAAGGGAACTCGAGCTACCGAAGGTACGTGTAGAGTCGCTCGAAGAAACACGTATAAAAACTTACAATAGTGAAAGTTCACACGTGGCTCAGGGTCCGCTAGCGCGAAAAGGGCGGAAACAACACTTGAGGTCTCTGTGTCTGGTTCGTATGTTAAGGAATCTTGACATTTTCAACATGTTTTATGATCTTGTATAAAAAATTAACAGCAGCAACGAAAGTCCCTTTAAATCCTTAAAGGCCTGACTATCACATTCATCAAGTGTGCAATTCCATTTAAAAGACCGGTATCAAATTTGATACTCTAGGCCTTTAACCTGTTAACCGGGGCGACCCATAGGAAACACGTATATTTATGACGGATAAACGCGGGTAACTGGTTAAAGGTTAAGATTTAGGACTGTAATCCATTTATGATGCGGTTCTATTGAACATAGTTTCGACTTAACGGTCTATTAACATAAAATTATATATCTATGGTCATCTGGTTTCTACCTGTAAGAAAAGCTTTATTATTCTTATAATAATAGAATCTATGCTATTTTCTAAAAAGAAGCAAATGCAAGTAGATGGTTACTTAACAAGGGTAATTCTATATTATTTATTAAATGATTATTCATCTGAATTCGAATGTCGCACACGAATTTGCTTGAAGCCCCCATCTCTTGGAGAAACGAATTAAATAATTTCACATGAGAGAAACACGCAGTGCGCTCTTGCACAATGATAACGCGAGATTGAAATATGCATTCTCATGACAAATTGCCACAAAATGTTTAATTTTCATTAAGTTAAATTAAATTAAATTGAATTAAAGTTTGTTTTCAATATTCAGGATAGATTCTTCGTTTTTTAATTAGACCATTTGTTTCTTCAATATATAAAAAAAATATTTATTATCTTCAACGTTTCGGTCTTACGTTCCAGACCATTCTCAAGAAAACTTCTTTTAATAGATAATTTTTTTTCCTCCGTATGTCGTGTTTTTTGATACAATTATTTTTTTCCTCTCCAATCACAATAGAATTTTTTTTTTTTTTTTCAAAATAAATTGTTGTACAAAATTTCCAGATTTTGTTAACTGTAAATAAAGATATCTCGTGAATACATTGTATATGAATCATTTATACAAGAAGTCCTTTAATAATTACCAATAATAAGTGATCCAATTGTTATGTAGAGTATTGTGAAATGAAAATATTCACTTAATTTATGTTATTTTTGTAGGATGTTCAATGTGTTTATTGATTTAAAATAGTTCTTATTGAAATATGTATCCACACGTGTACGACTTTATCTGATGTTATGATTTACTTCTATATGGTGTGAGTACAATCAGGTTTTAGTTCGTTGATAGGTGTGAATATTCACGTGATATCCTTACCGCCAATTTTACATTTATTCGAATAACAGATCGTAATATTTATTTATCTCATAGGAATCTGTTTGGATATTAACATTATTTTTGATATTGCTTTTTATATGAAGGGATTCTAAAACTTTTCTTTTGTACCAATCCTTTTCCTTTTCTAAAATCTTAAATTTTTCAAATCCGAAATTGTGTTTTTTTGAATGTGTATGTTGAGATAATCCAGTACTATTTCTATTTTTAATAACATCATAATTGTGATGGTAAAATCTTGTTTTAGCTAACATTTTTGTTTCTCCGATGTAAATTTTTTCACAATTATTGCATGGTATTTTATAAACAATGTTGGAGTTTAATTTTTTATCCAGTTTGTCTTTTCCTGTATCTAAGAAGTTTTTTAAAGTTAAATTATTTTTAAAAACACATTGTACGTTAAATTTATATAAAACTTTTTTAATTTTTTCAGCTATATTTCTAATATAAGGTAATACACAAATTTGTTTTTTAACTTTACCATCACCATTATTATTATTGTCATTAGTTGTAGTTTTGAAGTTGTTATTATATATGGAATTTATTCTTTTTTCAAAGGTTTTTTCTAAAAAATTCTTTGGATAATTATTTGTCATCAATGTTTCTTTAATTATACTTAAATTTGATTTTCTAAATTTGACATGTGATAATTTAATGGCACGGTCAATTAAGCTGTATATAGTACTTATTTTATAATTAAAACATGTTGCTGCATAAAAATTGAGGTATTTACCTGGCCAACATTTTTTTTGGTACCAATTGGTTATAAGGTATTTTTCATTAACTCTGTGTACCATAACATCTAAAAAAGTTAAACTTTCATTATTTTCTTGTTCATAAGTAAATTTTAAATTCTTATGCAGATTATTGAATACACCAACAATTTCATTCAAGTTGTTTTTAGGAATAGTAACGAAAATATCATCAACATAACGTTTATATATTATAGGTTTAAAAGATAATAAATTTAGTGCTTTTTCTTCTAATTTATTCATTACTAGATTTGCTAAAACTGGAGAGAGGGGTGAACCCATAGGGAGTCCGCTAATTTGTTGATAAAGTTTGTCATTAAATGTAAAATATGTATTTTCAAATATAAATTTGATGCTGTCAATAAGGTCTTCGATATGAATGTTAAAATTTTTAAATATGTTTGCTTTGTAATCAGATAAAATATCAATAGTTAAGTCTAGTGGTATGCTAGTGAACAGAGAGACAACGTCTAATGATATCATAATATTATTATCATTTAAAGTTGTGTTTTTTATAGTATTCACAAATTCCCAAGAATCTTTAACATTAGATGAAGAGTGAACTGTATATTTTTTAAAAATATTTTCCAAAAAGTTACTAATTTTGTAAGTAGGAGAATTTATTGACGATACTATTATTCTCCAGGTTAATTCTGGTTTATGAATTTTTGGTAATCCATAAGCTCGTGCTATATTGGAATGCCTTGTAATTAAATAATTATACATATTTTCAGTTATGTAACCTTTTTTAAACCATCTTTTTACAAATTCATTTGTCTTTTTTTCCATTGTACTAATTGCTATTGGTTTATTGCATAATTTATAAATTGTTTGATTATTAAGATTATGTTCCATATTTTCAACGTAATCACTCTTGTTCACTGCTACAGTGACATTAATTTTGTCAGACTATAAAAATAATATGTCAGGATTGTTTTTTTTTAAATTTAAAAAACATTTTTTGTAATGAAGATTATGTTTAATGTATAAATTATCGAAAAAGCTAGTTGTAAAATTTCTTTTATATTGTAATAATGTTAAAACTAGATATTTTCTGATGTTGTCTTTTGTGTTTGTGTCAAATTTAACAATAGATTTTTCGACACTAGCAATAACGTTTTTAATTGGTAAATTTTTGTTATTATAATCCAAACAGTGTTTATTACCAAAGGATACAAATTTAATTACTTTATTCGGAATTATTATGTTGGATAAATTTTTGAACCATTTTTCTCTTTTCTTTTCAATGTTTGTGTTTTCAAAATTAATTAATTTAGAATTTTGTTTAAAAGTTTCGTTTTTTAAAAATTGGAATTTTTTAATCAAAGTATTTCTTTTACTGATTTTTTTATTTCTAAGAGTATATTCGAAACTGTTCCTAAAATTTATAAAAGTATCCTTTGGTAAATTATGATATAATAATTTGAATAATCTATTCTTATTATTTTTGAATTTCCTAATTTTATAAATCAATTCGTCACTTACAATTGGATCACTTATTATTGGTAATTATTAAAGGACTTCTTGTATAAATGATTCATATACAATGTATTCACGAGATATCTTTATTTACAGTTAACAAAATCTGGAAATTTTGTACAACAATTTATTTTGAAAAAAAAAAAAAAAAAATTCTATTGTGATTGGAGAGGAAAAAAATAATTGTATCAAAAAACACGACATACGGAGGAAAAAAAATTATCTATTAAAAGAAGTTTTCTTGAGAATGGTCTGGAACGTAAGACCGAAACGTTGAAGATAATAAATATTTTTTTTATATATTGAAGAAACAAATGGTCTAATTAAAAAACGAAGAATCTATCCTGAATATTGATCACCTACATAAAGACCAACGAAGAATATTAAAATACAATTTAAAGTTTGTTTTTTAAATTATATTTGGAATTAAATTTAAAAAACAAAAATTATTTAAGCAAATCAGAAAACATGAATTTGTTATGTTCTTTTGTCCTTCAGAGTCAGTTTTGACATCCGTATCGTCAAGATCCATATTTTTTTGTAAATTCGATTAAACAAGAATTGTTTAAACAAATTACACAATGTTTTTACAGTTAATTTTCTACCATAATTTGAACATTTGGGTCTGTTATAAATATCCCCGTTTCGACGGTAACAAAGCACCACTAATTTACGTTAAATTATTCAATTTCACTGTTGTACTTGAAAAGTGAATTTGAATAATTTAACAAAAATTTGCGATATTTTGTCATAATTCATACAAAAGTAAATGCAACGGTCTCGAATCATCAGATTAGGAAACAAAATGAAAAAAAACTGTATTATTGTTCTTACAATTTTTGTTTGAACAAATGATGTAAGAAATTAGGTTTTGCCGGTGCTGACATTAAAAATGGATTCTACCGGAAGAAAGAACATAAAATATAAGTATTTGTGAATTCGCTTAAATAATTATTGTTTAAACAAATTCATAATTTAAACAAATTGTACACATTGGAAGGACAAAGGGGCCCGCAGGGCGCCTGTTGCGCATTCGCCCCTGGTTGTGATTAACAGCGCGGTGTGAGATGCTGTAAAAACATCAGGACTGCTGTGGCGATAAAAAGCATCGCATGCCTTTTCATTTAGTAGTGAATTAGTGCAGTAATTTGATGCAGTGTTTTGTGATTAAGCAAAATTGTGTATAACGTTCACCACCGCACTGTCGGGGACACGATATAGGATCGTGAAAGATCACGGAAAATGTGATCTCCCAAAAGCAGTGGCGTAAATCGAAAGTAAGTGCCATAAAATTGTGTAATGAAAATGCTCGAAAGGAGCATTTCTACACAGCTGAACATTATGTTTCATGGCAATGGTGCAATGTAAATGTTTAAAGACAGCATTTCTGCACAGCTCGACAGCTATAACTTGACAGTTGTGTAATGTAAGAGTCAAAATGTGACATTTCTAAGCAACTGTCAGTGTAAATGCTTCAAAATATTTTGAAACGTATCATTGTAAGATAGAAATGCTCGATAGAAGCTTTTTGATACAATTCGATACTTATGATTTGAGTATCGTAACGAAAATATAAAAAAATAAGAATTATACACACCTGTCGACTGTAAATGTTTCATAATACTATGAAACATGTAATTGTGTAATGAAAATGCACGAAAGGAGCATTTCTACACAGCTGAACATTATATTTCAAGACAATGTTGCAATGTAAATGGTCAAAGATAGCATTTCTGCACAGCTCGACAGCTATAACTTGACAGTTGTGTAATGTAAGAGTCAAAATGTGACATTTCTAAGCAACTGTCAGTGTAAATGCTTCAAAGTATTTTGAAACGTAGAAGCTTTTTGATACAGTTCGACACTTATCATTTGATAGTTTCATAATGAAAATATAAAAAATTATGAATTGTACACACCTGTCGGCTGTAAATGTTTCACAATACTATGAAACATGTAATTGTGTAATGAAAATGCTTAAAAGGAGCATTTCTACACAGCTGAACATTATGTTTCATGGCAATGGTGCGATGTATTATAAATCCATCAATATAAATTTGGAAAACGAGGAATAAATCAGCGAAAACTAAATTCTAGCATTATAAATATTCGAGTACTAGTAGTGAGTAATATATGTCAGAAAATGTAAAATATTAAAAAAGTGACTATAAACTGCAGACAATAAAAAAAACTTATAATATCGAACAACCCGAAGGAACGTATGTTGACAAAACAATAAGTCGATAAAGTATACTATTGACCGCATGAATCATGCTCCTATGTAATCCGATACAGTTGATATGAAACTGTTAATTCTTTGAACTGAGTTCTTTGTCGCATTAAATTGCACGTGTGGATGTTTAGAGCATCTCCCACCTTCGTTCCCATAGATCTGGACCAAGAGGAAAGAGACTTCTCGTGCAGTCCAGTCTTTTCTTGATTCTCTTTGAGTCGACTGTAAATATTTCATAATACTATGAAACATGTAATTGTATAATGAAAATGCTCGAAAGGAGCATCTCTACACAGCTGAACATTATATTTCAAGACAATGGTGCAATGTAAATGCTCAAAGATAGAGCATTTCTGCACAGCTCGACTACCTGCCATGTAGTGCTTAGCTACACTACCTGCCATCTAGCGCTACAACGGACTTACTTTTACGTCGACCGACGATAAGCTAGATTTCTAGACTTAATAGAGACTAGACACCCGTTAGAAAGCTTAACCGTGTCTGTTAATATATAGACACTCGTTATTAAGTTCAATCGTCTTTGGAACCACCTTAAGTTCTAAAAATAGACTGCCTAATTTAAGGTTTCCCAGCATAAGGTGTGATCGTTAACAAATTTAATTGCTACAACAACCCTAATTTAGGATAAAACGAAGTCTCGGAGGCCTAATCCGACCTGTTAACAACTTTTAAGGTTAATATATGATTAAAATATTTTTACTTAAGACCAGAGAGATCTAATCTATCATGCCAATAATTTTTAAATGTTAATATCTAATTTTAATATTTCTAGAATAGAACATGAGCAACCCTGTCCGGCCTGCAAAGATGTTTTTTTATCCAACCCAGTAGCGAACACTGTTGGATAAACTCTAATCTAACAATTTAAGAAAAGTTAAATTATGATCACTTTTACTTTTGTAGCTTTAGTTTTTAAAATACTTTAAATCAAAAAGTACAGAAAATGATACTATATTGTTTAATTATGCATTGTCATAATATTTTTTCTTTAATTGACACTCTAAAACACAATAAGATTTTCATTTTTTGAAACTTCTATTTTTGTAAGAAATAATAAAATTGCCTAATTAAAAAACGTAAACACGCTATAAGTACAAATCCTCAATAGAAACATTTTAAAATGGTAAACAGGTCGTTTAATCTTACTATTAGCGAAACGGAACAGTTTCGCTAGCGTTTAAATACTTCCATTACACTGACTCAAGTATCTCTTTAATACTCACATTTTGGTTCATTTTAATCCATGATCAAAAAAGGTTGTTGATTCCTGTGCTAGACAAAAGTAGATCGAGCTCATATTGTGGTTGCAATAGGATTTTTGTAGAAGTACCGCGCGGATGACGTTGAGATCAAAGTAGCATGTGAGATTAAGTATGTGGGACAGAAGTAGATCAAGCGTATATTGTAGTTGCAATAGGATTCTTGTAGAAGTACCTCGCGGATGACGTTGAGATCAAAGTAGCATGTGAGATTAAGTATGTGGGACAAAAGTAGATCGAGCGTATATTGTAGTTGCAATTGTATTTTTGTAGAAGGATCGCGGGGATGACGTTGAGATCAAAGTAGCATGTGAGATCAAGTATGTGGAACAAAAGTAGATCGAGCGTATATTGTAGTTGCAATAGGATTTTTGTAGAAGGGTCGCGCGGATGACCTAATGAGATCAAAGTAGCATTCGAGATTAATTATGTTTGACAAAAGTAGATCGAGCGGATGTTGTGGTTGCAATAGGATTTTTGTAGAAGTACCGCGCGGATGACGTTGAGATCAAAGTAGCATGTGAGAATAACTATCTGAGACAAAAGTAGATCAAGCGTATATTGTGGTTACAATAAGATTTTTGTAGAAGTACCACGCGGATGACGTTGAAGTCAAAGTAGCATGTGAAATTATAAAGATGCTAATTTTTTTTTCAGATAATGTAGTGATTGATGTGTTGACTTTTGTATAAAAGGGTGGTAGGAACTAGGCAAAAGTCAGTTGTAAGAAACATTTACAGTGTAATAAAGTTTATAACATATTTAATTAATATAAATGGAATTTTTAAAATCAATTAATAGACTTGGAAGTGCTCAGTGTCTATTACCCGTGGTAAAATTATCAGATTTAAGAGAATCTGAAGTGTATTTAATATCAAAAATCAAAAGGGTTAACACGCGGTACAGAGTAAGCATTATAGTGGAGATTCGTGACGAATTCTCAGTTTTTTTACCGAAACGTATGGGTGAAGGCAACAATGATGCCCAATTATCTGAGATGGTGAAATTAGTTCAAACTAAAACATTATCATTAAAATATTTAGGCGGTCAATATAATTTTATTGAATTCGTCTGTGCGGATGACGAAGAGAAAAAATAAAAAATCACCATCTCCGCGGAGAATACAACTTTCGTGAAAAGAACGTTACAGTTTTAGTACATAATTAATATATGTAGTTTGAAACGAACTCAAGAACTTCAGTTGACGTTGTCATCTTGACCGTGTCGGTGTTAACAGGTGAATTTAAAAAAAAAAACGGTCAGTGTCTGTTGGACAACTCATTAATAAAAGTACTGTACCTCAAGATTTTAAAAAGGATTAAAATAGTGAAAAGACACATTTAAAAAAAATGGAGAACATCAATAAAAAATTTGATGATTTAAAGAAATCTTCAAAGACGATCGGTCAAAGAGTACCTGAAGTGCTAACTTTGTAAGCGTAATTTTTTATTAAAAAAGAAATTTTTTATTTTAAAAAAATAATAATAATAAATTTTTTTATTTCAGATACGTTACTGCACTTCAATTATTAATAGATGTTTTGGAAGTAATACCTATTAACAACTCTAAATATACAAAACTCTTAGCAGAATCCTTTGAAAAGCTCCAGTTTAAATATAATGATCCGGCAATTTCATTATTGCATGTAATGGAGGAATTACAAGAAACCATTAATCAAATTGATCAGAGTGGAGAGGTTATGGATTCCGAGGGGTTGAATGAAACAACTATAATGGTTAAAATAATAACACAGTAAGTATAATAATAATAACGAAATTATAATAAAAAATTTTAATAATTGTTTCTCTTTTCTGTTACAGTTTCACCTGTTCGATGATGCTGTTTTTAAGACTTTGTAAATTCCGTCCAGAGACCTTTAATCGAGATATTCTCGAAATTATGAGAAAGTCGTTTGAGTATCTTCTTCAGTGTAACATCGAAGCCAATATTAAGAAGGAAGCGCAAGAAAGGGATACAGTTCTAGAAGAAGAAGCAGTAGCGACAACATCATCACAAGGAAAACAAGGACCGATATCACCAACCGAGGAAATGCAACAACCGTCAACATCATCGACACAATCAGCGGGTGATAACTTAAAAGAGTTTGAAGTTTTTGAATATCGGAATCCTACTTTATGTAAAATTAAACTTATAATTTTAAATGTTTTTTTTTACATTAATAAAAGATAATACGGAGCACGTAAAATTCCACTGTGTAACAAATATGTCAAAATTAAAAAATATATACGACCGAATCCATGTCAACTCGTACAGATTTTACAGCTAGGTTTTCCGATTTGCTTGAAAATTTGTAGAGAGGTCAGGTTAGACCCTGCAGGACCCTTGGAAGTGATCCAAGATCGAATCGTCCGCTTCCAGCTGCGGACTCAGCTCGGGGACGGAGTCGTTCCCTGGGACAAAGAGGTCGACGAGAGG
This sequence comes from Gasteruption jaculator, assembly GCA_949825005.1. Lineage (NCBI taxonomy): Eukaryota > Metazoa > Arthropoda > Insecta > Hymenoptera > Gasteruptiidae > Gasteruption > Gasteruption jaculator. The sequence goes on along the minus strand of OX463772.1, from coordinate 4,668,307 downwards.
GGATTGGGCTTGCCGTTAACTATACGGGCCGCATGGGACGAGCCGTCTGCCGACCCCCCCTCCTCCACCTTGGGAGATCGGGATACCGTTCCCAATCTTCCATTGTCCCATTCCGTTACCCGACCCCTCTCGACTACCTCTACCGCGAATATCGAAATATCGTTAGCAAATACGGTGACCGTGGTGTCGACGGGAACGATTACCACCTCGACCGTGGTTACCACCACTGCCACCGTATTCGCAATTTCGGGACCGTCCATTAGGGCACCGTTGGTCCCCACTAACCCCCAAGGGGTCGTTTCTCGTACTTTTACGGCGACCCCGTTCACGTACCTTCCCTCTAGACAAATCAGAGGCCCCTGGGGGGATCCCTTAGAGATTACCGGTAATCTAGGTAGTCGAGACCTGTCGCGAGTAGGGTACCTAGACCCATAACCCCCACTCCCTACCGTCCCCCTGTACCCCCACACGACCTTACCGCCCCTCATCTCGTCCGCCAGGGAATTCGTGCGTCTAGCGCGGAGTCCTGCGCCGACTTATATTTTCCCCGGGTCTACCCCCTTTCCGAACCCTAACCCCACGCGCTCCAGGGTACGCTACCCTGCTACCGCTGTTACCGAGATCCAAAGCCTCCCGTCTGGTTCACGGACTAATAATTATCCCCCTGAGCCAGCATGGGGGGATACCCTTTACGTACCGGGACCGAGTAGATCCCATTCCCCCCCCTCCTACCGGACACCCTGGTGAGGGTCCCGGGGAAGGAGCCTCCACTTGGGGGGGGACGCTGGGGAACGAGGAGTCGGGTAGTGAACCCCGACACCAGTGAGTGGCCCGATAGTCCCTTAGGGACTACCACCCTGGTAGGCTCTGCGAAGGCGTTCGGGGCCTTAAAAAAGTGGCCGGTTTCCTTCTCCGGGAACCCCGAGGAAGACCCTGAGGAATTCCTAGCTCTTTTAGAGCAATGTGGCCGTGCCAATGGCCTTACGCCCATGGATGTCGTCCGATCGGTTCCGGGTGTTCTCCAAAAGGGGGCCCGGTTCTGGTACATGGGCGAGAGCCATGGGTGGTCCTCATAAGAGGACTTTACTGCTGCGTTTCGACGGCAATTTAGCAAAGCCGACTTTCAGCGCCGTTTACGGCAAGACATTAACCGACGAACACAGAGTGACGGGGAGACTATCGCAGAGTTTACTGCCATCATGCGTTGGGCTTTTAATAGGTTGAGCCCCCGCATGTCCCTTACCGAGCAGTTAGATTCCATCTGCTATAACATGAACCCCGTTTATTACCGCGACATTCGACGAGATGAGATCTCTTCGTATGAAGAGCTCATCGATAAGGCAAAAGTAGTAGAGGCCCTCTTAGAAAGAAAACGGGCCTTTCGCCAGCCTCCCCTGGAGGAGGGCTGGGTATTGCCTACCATGGCCCCTTCTTCTAAAAAGAAGGGGGTGGGTCACGATGCCGTGGCTCCTCTGCTGGGCGAGCGGGCGGGAGGTACTCGACCCCGTACCGTACCGTCAGGGAAGGGTCCGAGGGCCATACCGGAGGAACGTAACATGTCTCCAACTGGGGGGGACCATTCCCCCTCAGCAGAGGGGGATACCTCCTGCCCTGCGAGGGACGTTCCGGACTCCCGGGCTGGATCTTCCCCTACCGTCCCCACTACCGTCTCTACGAAGGCCAAGAAGGTCCAAAAGGGCACTAAGTAACTCTACCGTTTCGCCCTTGCTCTCGCCTGGGGAGATAGCCCTAGCGCGGGCAGAGGGAAAGAAGCCCAGCGCTTCGGGTTCGGAAGATCCGGACCAGAAGTGCTGGAATTGCCTCAAGTCGGGTCACTGCTATTCAGCCTGCCCCCTTCCGAGGGGACAGTTCTGCTACGGTTGCGGGGAGCCCGGGGTCTTCGTGACCAGCTATTCTCGGTGCAAGCGGCGGAAGGGAAACGGCCGAGGAGGACAGCAGTAAGGGCCCGCGCTCCCCCCTCCGTGGCCGAAGGGACCCCGCAAATTACCGTTTCTAGGACCCAACCCCCCGAAAGGCATCCTACGGTTTAACCGCCTACTCCCGAAATCACCCCTACCGTTTCCGACCCCCTTGTTGCCGCAGACGCTGATTCCCGGTTCTTCCTGACTATCGTTATCGGCGGTGAGGTGGTTCCGGCCCTCCTGGATTCGGGGGCTACTCGCTCCTACTTGGGGTCGAGGGCCGTTGAGCCCGTAAAGGACCGGATCCAGCCTTTTAGCTCCACCCTAGCGGTGGCTGATAACTCCCGGGTCAGTGTGATGGGACTGATTTCTCTTAATATTCCCGTTGACGGGGTTAGTAAGACTATCGAATTTAGAGTGGTGCCTACCTTGGGATACGACTGTATCCTGGGGATGGATTTTTTTCAAACGTTTGGAGTCGTGTTGGACTTCGGAGTTTCCACCTGGACCACTCCAGTTGGAGTCGTCCATCAGTTCCGTCTCACTACCCTACCGCCTACCGTATCTCCATGTGCCGGGATTAGCGAATTGACCCCCGAGGAGGCACGACTCCAAGCTTACTTGGACCAAAACGTCCCTCCTCCCCGAGAATCGTTAGGAGTGACCACCCTAGCGGAGTATCATATCGATGTAGGGGGACATGCCCCGATTAGACAGAGGGTACGAAGGACCTCTCCACGAGTCCTTCAAGCAGCTCAAGAAGAAGTGGACAAGATGCTCCGCGAGGGAATTATCGAGCCTTCCCAGAGTCCATGGTCGAGTTGCCCCATCCTCATTCCTAAGCCGAATGGGACCTACTGTTTTTGCATCGACTACAGGGAGGTGAATAAGGTCACTAAGAAAAATACCTATCCCTTACCGAATATCGATGCAATCCTCGACAAACTCCGTACCGCGAAATATATTACTACTTTGGATCTAAGCCAAGCTTATTTTCAAATACCGTTGTCCCAAGAAAGCCGCGAGATTACCGCTTTCGCCGTCCCGGGTCGGGGTCTTTTTCAATTTACCCGCATGCCTTATGGTTTAACGAACGCGCCAGCTACGTTGCAGCTATTGATGGACAATCTGATTACCCCAGATCTCGAACCTTTTGTTTTCGCATACCTCGATGATATTGTCATCGCTACTGCTACCTTCGAGGAGCATATATACTGGCTCGAATTAGTATTAACCTTTTTACGCCGGGGATGGCCGATATATCGGCTACCTTACATGTGCCACATATATGGGTAGTTGACTGAAGATAAATAATGTTTTTTTTCTGCAAATCTATGTGTTTTATCAAAAATTGATTTTACACTTTTTCCCGGCGTTAAAAGGTTAAAGAGGCTCCAGCTAGCGAATTTGGAAATAAATCGCGAAGAGAGCCGATTCGGGTGCCAAGAGGTTCGGTATCTGGGGTACCTCCTCAACCGTGAGGGGTTAAAGACCGTCCCGGAACGGATTCAGCCCATTCTTGAGTACCCGGCGCCCACAAACCTAAAGCAACTGCGACGGTTTTTGGGAATGGTCGGGTGGTATGCCAGATTCCTGCAGGATCTCTCCACTCTCAAACTTCCGTTAGTTAAACTACTACATAAAGATGTAGAATGGGAGTGGGGAGAGCCTCAGGAAGAAAGCTTTAAGGCACTCAAGAGGGCTCTTACCGAAACTTCCGTTTTAACTCGTCCGGATTTCTCCCTATCGTTTACCGTACAGGCTGACGCAAGTGACTTTGCGATCGGGGCCGTCTTGACTCAAAATCAGGAAGATGGGGAACATCCCATAGTTTTTATCAGTCGAGTCTTGACGTCCGCCGAGCGCAAGTACACTACTACCGAGAAGGATTGCTTGGCGGTGATCTGGGCGGTTAAGAACTTACGCCTCTACCTCGAAGGTTATCCTTTTACTGTAATTGCCGACCACAGCAGCCTTCGCTGGCTCCATAATTTGAAGGACCCTACCGGGAGGCTAGCTCGTTGGGCCTTGCAACTGCAAGCTATGCCCGTCGAAATCGTGGACCAGAAGGGCCGTTTAAATTATGTTCCCGACGCGTTATCCCGCATGTTCGAGGGTTGTATCGATGTTGCCGCCATGGTCCATGACACTACCGATCCCTGTTACGAGAAGAGGTTCCAGGGCGTCCAAGGGACACCCTTTAAATTTCTGGACTGGGGAATAACCGAAAATCAGTTATTTTATAACCGTCGGGACCCTCTTCTGGACCCTATCTTTCCGGATATGGACCAATGGAAATTGGTTTTACCGAAACCCCTAAGGGAACGGGCACTCTTCGAGAGCCACAACACCCCTCAGGCCGGTCATATGGGGGTAGAAAAAACGTACCAGAGACTGGCACGCGATTTCTACTGGCCCGGAATTTTCCGTAATACCGCGAAGTATGTTCAATCCACGGACTTAAAGGACGGTGCATGAGCTAAGTTTCTGGGAGAGGGGTGTGAAGCCGAAAAGGGCGGGGGAAATCATGTCATCGGTCATCTTACTACGGTAAATCCCTGGTGCCATCTATTGAAAACGCGGTGGTCTATAAAGCGGGATTTTGATCCTAAAAATGGTTATAAATTAGGAAATGTTGGATTTATCTAATAATAATCTATTTAATAATTTAAGTGTTTTGTACTTTCAAGTTAAAGCAATGTCTTTTCATTTTTAATGAGATCAAACCTGAGTCTTTCTATTATTTTGTAAAAAAAAAACTTTTTTGCATATTGAACTTCATTTTTTAATACGAGCGCAATTGCACACAACTTTCTTTTTTATATATGTCGTAGAAGAAATCGAAGCAGATCATATGTATAAAAATGAAGATGTCGCGATTTTGTGTTCCCTTAAGGTCAAAAGCGCCTTATGGACCCTCTCCTTTAAATATTTTAAAGGGTATAGCCGAATAAGGGGGTCAAAAGTGCCCCTAAACCAAATTGTATGTACAAGGTCATTCGATAGGTTGCCGAAAAAGATTAATTTGTGCCAAATTTCAGCTCCGTATCTCAACCTGGGGGTCAGTAATGGCCAAAATTCGAAAATCTTGTTTTTGCACAATTTGGCCCATGCAATCGTGAGAAAAATTCTGAAAAAAATCAGGGTCATTTTGGTTACAAAGACACATACTACAGAATTTTAACCCAAAATTGAAGTCGTAAAAAATCAAAAATGTAAAAAGATTTCGAAAAATGCCCATTTCGTATTGAAGGAGTCTCAGAACTATAATCATATTTTAATAGGGAATGCATATTCATATTACTATTGTTAATGATTTTTTTCAGATTCCTATGCAATTTCATTAAATGTTGATAAGTCGAAAATAGCATAAATCACTTATTTCATGGAGAAAAGTTTTTAAATTAAACTTTTCATGTAAATATTTAATTTTAATACGTGTAATTCGACGTCAATATTGGTTTTTATTTTTTTTAACTATGGCGCACCAAACCAAAAAATTTGAAAAAATTCTTGGACAATAGTAATATGAATATGCATTTCCTATTAAAATATGATTATAGTTCCGCGACTCCTCCAATACGAAATGGGCATTTTTCGAAATACATGTTTCTGTAACCAAAATGTCTTTAATTTTTTTCAAAGACTATTGTTCAAAGTTTACTACAGATGCCGCTACTTATTTACCGTAGTAAGATGGCCGACGGCTGTATTCCCCTACCGTCTATGGCTTCAACCCCGCAACAAGATGCACCGTCCTTCAAGTCCGTGGTTCAATCTTGCCTAACGTGTCAGCAAGTGAAAGTACCGCAGCATAAACCACACGGCCTGATGGGTGAGAGGTTCTTGGAGAGTCCCTGGAAGGTCGTCGCCACCGATGTGATGGGCCCTTTGCCGCCCAGCAAAGGACAATATCGATACATTGTATTCCTCCAAGACTACTTTCCTAAATATATCGAGTGTATCCCCTTGCGAAAAGCAACGGGAGAAACAATTAGTAAAGCTTTTGAAAAGCTAGTTATTCACAGGTGGGGGCAGCCTTCCTACCTTCTTACCGACAATGGTACCGAATTTTGTAATAAGTTCGTAGATAATATTTGCAAAACCTACCGTATCAAACACTCTACCGTACCTCCGTACCATCCCCAAGCTAACCCGGTGGAGCGAGTTAATCGGGTTATTGAAACAATGATCATGGCCTTTTTGAAGGGTGATCATCGAGACTGGGATGTCCACCTTCACGAGTTCACTTTCGCATATAATACCGCCACACATTCCTCTACTGGAGTTTCGCCAGCATTTATGAACTTTGGTCGACATCCCCCTCTCGCTAATCGATTGCTGGATCAGTTGGATCCCCCAACCCGACTGACTCCCTCTGATCCGGAGGTCTGGAAGGACCGATTGAAAAGATTATCGGCACTTCGTGACTTAGTGAGGAGCCACTTAGATAAAGCTTCAGCAAAACAGGCCTAATACTACAATCGACACCATAAGGAATTCTCGCTAACTATCGGCATGAAAGTAATGCGTAAAATGCATTATTCGTCTTCCGGAGCCGAATATTTCGCCGCAAAGTTGGCTCCTAGGTACCTTGGGCCGTACACGGTAGTAGAAATTTTATCGCCTACCGTGGTAAATTTAGAGGATCCGGATGGTAATAAGATCAACCGAATCCATGTGTCTGATCTGAAACCTTTTCATTTGCCGGAATCTGAATCTTCCAGATCTACCCCTGATACCTCTTACCGCGAAACCCCGTTATTGGGCGAAAGTCCCGATAAAACACCCCTTACCGAACCCGCAATTACTAGGAAGCCCAGAGGTCGCCCCAAAAAGAAAGTTAACTTACCCCCCCCCCCTCCCCCCCCACCGGATGAACCCCTAACGGCTCCGAAACAATCTCGGTGTCGTCCCCGAAAACCCACCGAACGAGAATCCTACCGCCCCCATCTCCCAGACGATTAAGGTCTACGAGAGGCCCCGAATGAAATGTAACCTTTTATCAAACCCTACTCTTACCCCCCCTAATAATCATCCATACCGCTTTTCAGCAACATTACTTCAGAAGCAGGATGAGCGAGCTCCCCCATAATTGTGAGGGTCGAGCAGTAGGCCTAGGGAGAGGGCGGGGCCCGGGGAGGATACCGGATGCCGACACCCAACAACCTACCCCACCGGCGCAAGGCCGAGGCCAATGGGGTATTGGCCAAGAGTATCGCCGGACCTTGACGGGAGGCCGAGGAAGCTGGCGCGGACGCCGCTACATCGGCGTAATTCGGGAGATCGTCGACTCTGTCCAGCCCACGAGGACCCCCAGCCACGCCGGGACCTGAATACACGGAGGAGAGCTGGTTGCAGCCCCAGCTACCGAAAAGATCCACGACGAAGACGCCGGCAACCAGGGAGAAGCGGCATCGTCCATCGGACCTCCCCTTACCGCTCCACCCACGAACTCTAGTCGTGGACGGAAGAGCGTCAACCGAGGCTGTTGGTAATGCGGGTCGGAAAATCACCGCTACAGTGATTGCCTATCGCCCCACGGAACCTTCTGCTACATGTGCGGGACTCCGGGGGTTACCACGAAAAGGTGCCCCAGCTGCATCAACACCTGGAGGGAGAGCCGGGAGAGGTTCTGGCCCTTCAAAAAGAGGGACCCCACCCAAACTAACCCGGCTCACCCCCCACCACCGTTGATGAGCCTTGACCCCCAGGGCCCTCACATGGAAAGGTCCTCCAGTACCGCCCCCACTAACCCACCACCTGCTTCTGCCGTAGCCGAGACACGGCAATCCTCAACCCCGTGGATACCGCCCCTTACCGCTGCCCCAATACCGCCGATCTTATCCCCAATGTAAATGCCCCCTTCCGCTCCGCCTTTTCCAATACCGACTCCAAATCCCATTATCGCCACTCCCGCACTGGGGCCCCCGGAATTGGGATTCCTCCAAAATCCGCAGTTCCCGGACCTGATAGCCCTCCCGAGGGCTACTGTTAACTTAAATTTTTATACGGGCAAACCCCCACAACAGTAGTCCCTGGGACGGCGTCGGTGCGGAAGAACCTTCTCCATTACCTTCTATCCACCCCTCCCTCTCGTTCCGTTAAGAAACATATATAGTAAAATTAAAACAAGAATTACTATACCTTTGTACGCCACGTAGGCCTAAACAATAATTTTGTTCCTTCTCTTTTATATTTCTTCATAAAATAAATAGAATGCGGAGAATTCCTCCGCTTCCTTTAAGCCTTCTTCCAGACCACATACTCCTAATAAAATCACGTTTCCGGGACGCTGCATGACAGTTTGGGGTTGGGTACGGACTTGAAGGTCGCGGGTACGCTCCCTTTTAAGTGGAGGGGGAGTTTGTAACGTGGCCATTTGGCCGCGTTATCAAGTCGCGTGTTTGAACATAGACAGTGTCCAGAGATCTCCCCGAAAGGGCTAGGACAAAAATATCAATAATATTTTTAGAATGTTACAGAGTAGAACGGAGGAAGCACGAACCAGAGCGAACATATTCCGATCCTCATTTTCCTTTCCTTACCGCCTACCTTTCACCGTGACGCTTCGGAAGAAGAAGGACTCCGATACCGCCGAGACCAGAAGAACTGGATTAGAACGCCACTCTCTACCAATTAGCGGACGCAACCGCTCCGGCGCCGAAGTCATCGATCGAGATCGACCACCCAGGGCGGCAGCACCATCCACACCGAGAATTGCCAGAGGGCCCTGAGTGGGGGAATCGAGAACTGCAGCCGGCAAGACGTTCAGATATCTCTGGACTTTGGTACAGACGACGACGTTGTTGCGAATTTCTTTTGAAGAGGGAGAGTTTTGGTGCCCGTCTTGCCTTTCTGTCTTTCGGGGGGAAACGAGGTCATTCGGCTGTGTCATTGGGACCCGAGGAGGCCCCCTTTTTTTCTACTCTCGAATTGGGAAAGGAGCAGATTCCGGTGCCCAGTCATTGGGAAAGGAGTTCGCCCCGACCAGGTTGGTCCGCCACCTTCGTTGTCCGGGCGACACGGACGTACCTTTTTGATGTTCCTACCTTTTCCTACCGCCTTTGTTTTTTTTCTAGTTTCCCCAACGGAAGCACCTTACCGCCTACAAAGTTCCGTGCTTTCCTACCGTAATTTTCTTTTGTTGTACGTCCTAGGACCTGTCGGCATCAGGTCGCCCGCCTTCTGCGGCGTATTTTTTTTTCCTTTGCTTTGCGCCAACGGCGAATTTTCTTTTTCTATTGCGCATTCTCATTTTTTGTTTCTTCTTTTCTCGCCTACCGAGGCGACGTCTTATTCTTTTTTGTGAAGTTTCTCTTTTGCCATTTTCGTTATTTTAATTTAATAAATTAAATTTAAACCAATATCTACCGCGTGAGCCTCTGTTTTTGCCCTCTTTCTTTTTCCTTCTTGTTTCCCCAGGGCGCGGAGGCAGAACCCCCTTCTGGGACTCTGCTCCCGACCGTTAGCCGTGCCCCCTTGTCTACTCAGCGGGCTGATCGGTTCCCCATTGCCGAGGGCCACCCCCTCGGCTGTTACCCATCTCCCGATCTCGAATCCCTGGACTCCCCTTAAGGGACTCCAGGAAGGGATAAACCGATCAGGCCGAGCGAAGGGACGAGCGAGGATTTGCGGCGGGAAATCCGTCACATAATATGTATGAAATAAAAAAAATATTTCAGAATTAATATATTGTAATTGAGAAAAAAACTCTATGTATAGGGTGGCCATAAAGTAAGTATCACTTTCAAAATTCGATATCTCAGACACCGTAAAAGAAAACCCTATAATCATATATATCGTTTTATTCAGGGTAAAATGGGATTTCTTCCTACATTTTTTTCAGATTTTTTGGTGCATTTTCAAAAATCACTCAAATATGACCTTTTTCCTGATTCTACTCGATTCATCACAAGTATGAATGTTTTTGGCCAAGGTGACATTCAAATTAGATTATGATAACATAATCTGAAGAAAACGCAATGCCTGACGATGTACTTGATACACTAATTGTCAATTTCAATTGATTTTTGATCAGAAAAACATTAAATTATGCGCTAACGTTATGAATAAATGTCTAGGTTAATGATGAAGAAGGGCTTCACTTGGTTCGATTCATCAACTCAAATCTAACTAATGCGGAATATGAAGGGAGGCGCACTGAACAAATGTTGCACAATTAGGACGAAATTAAAAGCAAATTTCAGCAAAAAAGAGTAATAAAAAATGAGAAACAAAAATTAAAAAAAACAATAGAAAGAAAAAACAATAACGAAAAAAAAAAACAAAAAACCTCCATCGACGGGCTTCCACCTTGTCGTCGTGATAGAGCTTAAGTTTTGCACTCAAAAAATCTACACTATCATTTGCAAATTAGTCAGATTTGAGTTGATGAATCGAACCAAGCAAAGCCCTTCTTCATCGCTAACCTTTATATTTATTCATAACGTTAGCACATAATTTAATGTTTTCATGATCAAAAATCAATTGAAATTCACAATTATTGCATCAAGCTCATCATAAGGCGTTGCGTTTTCTTCAGATTATGTTATCGTAATCTAATTTAATTGTCATCTTGACCAAAAATGTTCATACTTGTGATAAATCGAGTAGAATCAGGATAAAGGTCACATTTAAGTGATTTTTCAAAATGCCCCAAAAAATCTGAAAAAATTTAGGAAGAAATCCCATTTTACACTGAATAAAATGAAATATATGATTATAGGGTTTTCTCTCACGGCATCTGAGATATCGAATTTTGAAAGTGATACTTACTTTATGGCCACCCTGTATTTTTATTTGATTAGAAAAAGTAATTTAAAAAAAAAGAAAAAAAAACCATAGTCATAGAAATTGGGATAAATACAGTAGAGTTCCGATGGTGACCTATAGCTTTATCTTATCGTATTTAAGTACAAATATTGTTCTTCATTTAAGAGAATTAAGTTTTTTACAATCTGTGTTCCTTATAAAATAGCGGTAAACAAAGTTTCACTTTACAGTCCTCCACTATTCTCACCGCGTAAAAGTAGACGTTTTTCATCATGGGAACATTTGAAAATTCATTATTTTCTCTCATTCATGCTGCTGATGAAAATTTGCGAAAGCAATTGACGTTAGTGAAACTTGAAAGTGAAATGGAACTATGGATAAAATCATGTTCTGAGATCATTGATATTCTCGTAAAAACATTAGAATGTGATGATTTGATTTTATCAATTGGTATGCGACAAAAGTGAATTAATAGAATCGCGTATTTCAAGTGCTTCAAGAAACGAGTGCGAACGGACAAGGTGAAAAGTGGGCAAGGTCTTACTAGAACATTAGATTTAAGGTGGGAAACTGTAGTGGAAAAACCAGCGTTTCAAAGTCGAATATCCACCGGTATGGTTGTCAATATTGGACATACTGATCCAAAGCAATTTCTGCGAAATACTGAGAAATTGATTATTGAAAATATTTCCAATTCATTGAAGACTCACAAGTGTGTTAAAGTGAACACAGTGCTCAACGCTGATTTCATAAATAAAGACAAAAGCGTTGATTTGAAGCACTTTGAAACGAAGAATCATCAGTTGCTGGCGACTTCCAACTTGAAGGAATGGTACGAGAGTAAAATCGTGAAACCAATAGCGACGTCGTTGGAGGAATTTCAAGAGAGAGGCAGTGGTTGGGCACTTTCAAAAATTATCAATTTGATAGTGAATATTAACAAGTGTAATCCAATGCAAGCTGCTTGCTTTTTTGAACTACGGAAATCGATTATACATAAACGAGCTGTAGTGAACGTAAAGTCGAACGACGATGCGTGCTTCGCTTGGGCTGTCACGGCAGCCCTTTATCCTGCTGAAAAACATGGGGATAGATGTTCTTCCTATCCATATTATAAATCAGTTCTTAATACTGATGGAATAACATTTCCCATGAATCTGCAACAAATGAGGAAATTTGAAGGGATAAACGACCTATCCATTAATGTGTATACACTGGCGGAATCTTCTGAAGGAAATAAAATTTTTGAATGTCTACCTCTGCGACTGTGTGAGGAAAAAAAGGACAAACATGTAAATTTACTTCTCCTTTTGAATAATGAAACGGGAAAGGCACATTTTACGTGGATAAAAAACTTGTCACGATTGGTATCCAATCAAATCAATAAAAATCATCATGCAAAATACATTTGCGATAAGTAATTATTCATAGTATTCTACTAATTTAATTATATCCTATTTGAACTATTTAGATTAACGTCATTGTTTTTTTCATTTACAGATGTCTACATTACTGCTACAACGAGGAAAGTCTTTAACGACATGTAATTGATTGCAGCCGAATCAATAAATGTAAAATTACTCTACCAACGGAAGAGAAGATGTTAAATTTTGAGAATTTCAAAAGGAAAATTCGTTTACCGTACGTGGTATACGCCGATATTGAATGTCTACTAAGAGATACCGTTCATCAAGACAAAGAAGACTGCTGCAATACATTCCCTTATCAAGAACATATACCATATAGTGTTGGTTATTATATGGGGCATTCCACGCCAAATCGGACGGTTCGTAAAATTTTGATTTTTGATATCCTCAATTTTCTGATATTTTTTAGTACCTACCGAAAAACCCTTCCCGGTAAATTTTGAGATTTTTTTTATTACCCGTTTAAAAGATATCAAATTTTCAAAAAAATCGCTTTTTTTTTAGTTTTTTGCTGATAACTTCTTCAATAATGGTCCAAATTTAAACTTTTTTTTTTCAAAATTTTTGTTTTTTCATGTACTCTTTAGAAAAAATATAAAACAATTGTTGAACCATTATTGAATGAGATTTTTTAGTTTAAAATTTTAAATCTCATTTTCCAAAGTGATTGCATATTTTGATTTTCGTCAAAATTTTTTATAGCAAACTACTACTCATTCCACAACTTTTCAGGCTGGTCCGATCGTGGGACCTCCAAAGCTATTATTTTTTTTCGATTTTTGAAAAATTTTTTCTTTCTATTAATCATTCCCTCAGGGGCAGTCTTCGGACTGTACGGGAGGCTCTCTGAGCTGGCGACCCCGAGGTACCCGAGCTACTACTGGGTTCCTTAATCTCCGTAAAGGAGAGCGAGGAACATGGTTGAGCCACCGACCAGTAGCGTCCCTCGTTGTGGTGACGACGGGAACGGCCAGGTGAGGGCGGCCATCCGGACCGGGGCCCGGGACGTCCTAGCGATGACCGGAGACCGGATGGGGTGGCTTAGCCGTTAGCCTGGTTACCGGTGGCCATAGGGGATCCGATCTGGCGTTAAACACAGTGGAGGGGAACCGAAAGCCACCGGCGCGAACCAGCTCCCCAAGCCAAGGTGGAAGCAATCGTGCCGAGGGCTGAATGGCACTGGGGAACAGTGTCGCAAACGATGCCCTTGGGGTACCAGGCGCCCCCCCATTGTAGTTAGCCTTACCCCTGTAAGCGGGCTCTGCGGGGGCGGACCACTTTCCCAGCATACTCGTGGGAATCTTATGGATAATACCAAAGAACCCTAGTCCCAGCGATGGGGCTCCTCAGGGGGACTCATCGACAGATCGGGAAGTGTTGGACCTCGACGGGGCGGGTTCAGAGGTCGGCGAAGCCTTGGCTAAGCTGACCGAAGACCTGACCGTCGGGGACAACGCTTCCAATCAACGCACAGAGGAGATGGGCTCAGCGCAAGCCGGGACCATCAAACCTGTGACATCGACGGACAAAGCCAAACGAAACCGGAGCGGAGCGGCAAAGAAAAGGGCTCGCAAGGCCAGAAAGGCCTTGCAGGGACCTATCTCTGAGCCGAGCTGCTCCGAGGCGGCCACCGGTGGCACCGATGGACTGGGCAGTAAAAGGCCCAGGCCGGAGGATTTCACTCCACCGGAGGCCAAGAAGCCTGCTAAGAAGAGCAAGCTCTTCCCGAAACCGACCGGTTATGGAGACGCGGTGAAGGGAGATAGGAAGATGGTTATTGCGCCATCGACCTACCCCGACACGGTCCTCACCCGGGAGGAGGGCGGAATGGTTGAGCAGGGGCTCATCGCGGCGCTGGACGCTGTTCCTACGGAACAGGCAGTCCCGTACTTCGAGGGGACCAGGTTCGACCAGGGAGTCCTTTGGGTGGCTTGCTCCGACGAGCAGGCGAAATCGTGGCTTCGGAACACGGTTCCTAGCATCAAGCCTTGGGAAGGCGCCTCACTCCAATTACTGGAGAAGGAGGGCCTACCGAGGCTAACGAGGATGACAGCGGTGTTCTCCGCCACGACGGAGAGCAACGAGGTCATCCTAAACAGGCTGAAGCGCCAGAACCCTGGCCTACAGACCTCCCTTTGGAGGGTGTGGGACAGGAGAAATGTGAGCAATTCTGTTCACATGGTTCTTGGCGTGGAGGCAAAATCCCTGGCGGCTCTGAAGGAGCGAGGGCTCGCACCCCACTTTGGCCTGGGTAGGGCTCGTTTTTACGAGACCAAGGCCCGAGCCACTGAGGGGCAGCGGGACAGCGCCCCTGGGAGCAGCCAGGGAACCACGGCGAAGGAGGGGGAATCGAGGGGGTCGCAACTGGAAACAGTGGCAGAAACCCAAGATGCCCCCGCTCCGGCTGCCAAAAGTGCAGGGGTAAGCAAGGGCCCTCTTGCCTCCGGGAAGTCGGTGAAAGCCGGCAACACGGCGGGAAGAAGGGACCTGCCGTACCCTGTACGCACCAGCGCGAAGGGAAGAGGAAGACCTTCCAAATCCGTAGCGCTGGTACGGGAGGGCTTGGAAGGGGCGCGGAGAGGAGTCCACAGGACCCTCCCCGGTGCTCCGACCAAGCAACCCAAAACGACGGGTGGGGTGAAAGGGAAAGGCACGTAATACGGGCTCCTGTCACCCACACACCCGTACATGACGCATGAACCTTGGGCGCCACTATTAATATAGTAGTGGACAACATAGTGTTCTCGCAGATTAACCTGCAACATTGCAAAGCGGCCACAGCTGTACTAAGCCGGGACCTAGCAATAGAGCAGACACATATATCCCTCATCCAAGAACCTTGGATATACAAGGGGCTCATCAGAGGGATATCACAGAGCAATGGGGTGCTAATTCATGCATCCATTGACAAAGATTTAGGGCCCAGGGCATGTATCTTCATTAATAAGAAGTACAATGCCCTAAGGCTAAACAGATTTTGCAGCAGAGATCTAGCCACAGCCGCTATCGGCGTGAGACGGGGAGAGACGAAGACAACCCTGGTGGTGTGTTCAGCGTATCTCCCATACGACACAGAGGAGCCTCCACCTACGAGGGAACTCAGTGCCGTAATAGACCACTGCATGGCGGAAGGGCTAGACCTAGTGATTGGATGCGATGCCAATTCGCACCAGTTAATCTGGGGAAGCACAAATACGAACAGGAGAGGATCAGCTTTGCTGGAATACCTCTCCACTACTGACCTGGAGATCCTAAATAGGGGTACCAGGCCGACATTCGTTACCTCAAGGAGACAAGAGGTAATAGATCTCACACTGTGCACCTGCAAGGTAGCCCAGCAGATAAACAACTGGCGAGTGGAAGAGGACGTTACGCTCTCAGACCACCGCCGGATAACGTTCAACGTTAAAGGAGGAGGGATACGTTCAACGTTAAAGGAAGAGGGAATCGAGAGGGAGGTCGAATTTTTACGCTCCTCCATCATCGAGTCCTTCGAAACTGCTTGCCCTCTAAAAGAACGCAGAACCAGTAAGAAGGTAGCTTGGTGGAGCAAGGAGCTGAGTTCGCTCCGCACCAGCTCCCGACGGCTACTGAATAAAGCCCTAAGAACAAAGGACGTTGATGACTGGGCGAACTATAGGGCTACACAAAGGACCTATAAGAAGCTCATCAGAAAGTCCAAACTTAAGGCTTGGGAAAAATTTTGCGGGGAAATGGACAACCTTTCATTGGTTACCAGGCTCCGCAGAGTTTTCTCATCAGGACCACAGCGTGAACTAGGAGGTATCCTCCTCCCAAACGGGAGCATGGCAGAACGCCATGAGGACATCCTAGGGCATTTGCTGGAGGTACACTTCCCTGAGTCTAGGATTGTAGAATGGGAACAGCCAAACATGGCAGGGCCCACCAGATTCAGACCAGGAGATTGGAAGACGGCAGTTAGAGTCGTCACTACAAACAGGATCAAATGGGCCTTAGCCTCATTTGAAAAGTTTAAGTTTAAAAGCCCGGGGGTGGACGGCGTCTTCCCTGCTCTTCTACAGGAGGGAGGGGAGGAGCTGATCACCCACCTGCTACATACCTTTAGATCCTGCTTGGCACTAAGATATGTGCCTAAAGCCTGGAGGGAGGTCAGGGTCGTCTTCATACCGAAACCGGGGAAGGCGAACTACGACACCGCCAAGGCCTTCAGACCTATCAGCCTGACATCCTTCCTGTTGAAAACACTAGAGAGGCTGGTTGACAGGTACATCAGGGACGGGGCACTGAAAAATGCACCAGTGACCGAATCTCAACACGCGTACCAGGTGGGTAAATCTACGGAGACGGCCCTCCACAATCTCGTAAGAGATATTGAGGGTTCGTTTGTCAGGGGAGAATCCACTTTGTGCGTATTCCTCGACATCGAAGGAGCTTTTGATAATACATCCTTCGATGCCATATGTACAGCTGCTAGGGAATTCCTAGTTGACGAGACAATCGTAGACTGGATCCACAGCATGCTGAGTACAAGAACGGTTACGGCCAGTCTCAACGGGACCGACGTGAGCGCCCGGGTCGGCAGAGGCTGCCCACAGGGGGGCGTTCTGTCTCCTCTGCTGTGGCTCCTGGTCGTGGATGGGCTTCTGGTGGGGCTCGAGAGACTAAGAGTGAAAGTGGTGGGTTTTGCGGACGACGTATGTATTGCAGTTGTCGGCAACCGCCAGGAAGAAATGAGGAACAAGATGCAAAAAGCAATGGACCTCGTAGAACGATGGTGCCAATCTCGGGCCCTAAGGGTCAACCCCAATAAGACCGAGATGGTACTATTCACACGCAAGAGGTGCTTCAAAGTGAGGCCCCCTTCAATCTTTGGTACTGAGCTAACGTTTTCCAAGGAGGTGCGCTACTTAGGCATCACACTGGATAGCAAGCTCAGCTGGAAAAGCCACATCAACAAGCAGACCGCGAAAGCAACAGCAACTTTCTGGGCCTGCAGAAGGATGTTCGGACAAACATGGGGACTGAAACCAGAGATGGTTAAATGGATCCACAACGCCATACTAGTTCCCCAGTTAACTTACTCCTCCGTTGTATGGTGGCCATCCTTGAGGAAGGAAACATACAAGAGGACTATAGACAAAGTGCTCAGGCTAACAAGGTTAGGAGTCACCAGAGCGATCCGCACAACCCCGACACTGGCGCTGGGCGCTCTACTAAATATCCCACCACCGCACATCACCGCGTTGGCTGGTGCGAAAAGCGCAGCAATTAGACTGCAGTTGGGTGGTAGATGGAAAGGATCCAGAACCGGACATGCGGCGATTCTCCGCCAGGCAGAGGACCTTGTAGAGGTACTGCGCTTAGGCGGGGACCGATGTCCTCCGGAACACATCTTCAACCACCAGTACGAAGTCCTTTTCCCCAATAGACAATCGTGGTTGGAGGACAAAGAAAAGCTCTTATCTCCCAAAGGACTAGTCTGGTATACAGACGGGGCCAAAGGAAAAACAGGAGCGGGTGCGGGTGTTTGGTGCGACGGACCCAGAACAGAGTTATCCTTTGCTTTGGGTCGCACCACATCCGTAACTCAGGCTGAAACGTTTGCGATCTGGGCCTGTGCGAAGGCAATCCTGGACAGAGGTTACAGTCGCAAACATATATATATTTGCAGTGACAGCACTGCTGTGCTTAGGGCGCTACACCGATGTGTAGTGACCTCGCAGACGACCAGCGACTGCATTAAACTGTTGACACAAATTGCTTGTGACAACAAGTTATACTTACTCTGGGTCCCGGGTCACAGCGGAATCCGAGGCAATGAAGGAGCTCACGAACTCGCCAGACGTGGAGCCTTAGGGCCCACGGGGGGAGTCTTGTGTACTTTGGGTGTCTCGACTGACTTCATTGGATCCGGGATCCGGGAGTGGACAGAAGTCTGCTTTCTGGACCTATGGATCCGTAGCTCAGGTATGAGGCACTCGAAGGCTATGCTCACAAAACCATCCAGTAAGCTGGCGAAAACTCTGACTGGCCTCGACAGATCTAGATTAAGACTCGTCGTAGGCTTAGTCACTGGACATTGGCTTACCGGCAAACACATGGTAAGGATGGGACTACGCGATAGGCCCATCTGTCCCAGATGTAACGCGGAGGAGGAAACCCCTCTGCATATTATCACGCAATGTAGGGAACTGGCGGACATCAGGGAAGTTGTTCTCGGAGCCCGAATCATTGAATCCGTGAATCTGGAGGAGCTGGGGATAGGCGGACTCATCCGTTTTGCGCGAGAGGCTGGCCTATCTTCAGCTTACATTTAAAAGTTGCCCGTAAAGGGCTCGAGCACAATGGTCCATCGTGGACTGAGTGCTCGGAAGACAGTCATACATACATACATACATTCTATTAATCATTATGAATATCAATTTCCGTTACTGTATATTGTTTTTCTAATTATTTTTTAATAATTTCTACAGTTTATAATGGTAAAAAGGTGATTAAAATCAATTAATAGTCGTTAAATCAATTTATAATCAATAAAACAAAAATATTTATTTATTTTCGTAATTTTTTGAAAATTTGACATATGCGGGCATCATTTGAACCAGAATAATGTTTAACTCGTACATTTCCGCTATCCATTGGAACAACTGAATGAATTTTGTGCGTTCCTGCAATTATCTTATTGTTAGTTGTTTTGTATCTCAAATCTAATTTTTTCCGTTGCATTTAAATAATTCTGTTCAGGTGAAATATTACGGCAATATTTGGCAAATTTATAACAAATACTTTATAACAAAAAGTAACATTGAAAATTCAACCCCAATCAGATTTTTCAAAAAATTACCGAAAATAAATAGATATTTTTTTTATTGATTATAAATTGATTTAACGACTATTGATTGATTTTAAACACCTTTTTACCATTATAAATTGTGAAAATTATTTAAAAATAATTCGAAAAATATTATACAGTAACGGAAATTGATATTCATAATGATTAATAGAAAGAAAATTTTTTTCAAAAATCGAAAAAAAAATAATAGCTTTGGAGGTCCCACGATCGGACCGGCCTGAAAAGTTGTGGAATGAGTAGTAGTTTGCTATAAAAAATTTTGACGAAAATCAAAATATGCAATCACTTTGGAAAATGAGTTTTAAAATTTTTAACTCAAAAATCTCATTCAAAAATGCTTCAACAATTTTTTAAATATTTTTTTCTAAAGAGTACATGAAAAAACAAAAATTTTGGAAAAAAAAACTTTAAATTTGGACCATTATTGAAGAAGTTATCAGCAAAAACCTAAAAAAAAGCGATTTTTTTGAAAATTTGATATCTTTTAAACGGGTAATCAAAAAAATCTCAAAATTTACCAGGAAGGGTTTTTCGGTAGGTACTAAAAAATATCAGAAAATTGAGGAAATCAATATTTTACGAACCGTCCGATTTGGCGTGGAATGCCCCATATACATTGCGATTTTGATTTGAATCAGAGTAAATATGTTACCTACAGGGGAGAAACGGAGTCTATTCGTTGGTTTGTTCAACAATTGCATGAGATCGTATTGGATAAATTTTTCAACGGGGTGGAAGTAAAAATGCGACCCATGTCTTACAACGAGTCAAATGATTTTCAAAATGCCACACACTACCACATTTGCGAACGGGAGTTTGCGGAGACGGATGAGAGAGTAAGGGACCAAAGTCATTTGACGGGTGAATATCGTGGACCAGCACATAAAGGTTGTAATTTAAATTACAAAGACTCGTTTGTACTTCCAGTGATATTTTATAATTTGAGTAATTACGATGCTCATTTCATAATTCGCGATGTTGCCAATGCCTTCAAAAATGATGATGATAATAATGAAATAAATATTAAAATTTTACCACAAACGAGTGAGAAATATATATCATTTGTAAAGCACGTAAAAGTTGGTGAGAGGAATGGAAAGAAGGTGTTTGTGCAACTCAGATTCATCGATTCGTTTCGCTTCATGCAATCGAGTTTGGAAAAATTAGCATCGCTTCTCGTTGACAAAACAACTGCTGCTACTGACATGAAGATACTTAAATCATGTTTCGGAGATCTCGATAACGAAAGTTTAGACTTGTTAACGCGCAAAGGTGTATTTCCCTACGACTACATTACCGATACGAAGAAATTGGAAGAATCATCATTACCCTCTCACCGGTATTTTTATAGCAAATTAAATGCATGTGATATCACCAAGGAGGATTATCAACATGCTGTGAATGTCTGGAATCATTTTAAAATACAAACATTGGGTGAATACAGTGATTTGTACCTCAAAACTGATGTTTTATTATTAGCAGAGGTTTTTGAAAATTTTCGTGTACAGTGCATGAGTAACTATGGACTGGATCCTGCGCACTATTTCACTCTTCCTGTCTATACGTGGGACGCAATGCTCAAATACACAAAGATCTCCTTGGAATTATTTACCGACATTGACATGCTCATGTTAGTGGAACGTGGTATTACAGGTGGATTGAGTCAATGCTCACATAGATACGCGAAAGCCAACAACAAGTATATGGGTGATAAGTCATACAATCCAATGGAAAAATCGCAATACCTCATGTATTACGATATCAACAATTTGTACGGATGGGCAATGTCCGAACCATTACCCTATGGAGAATTTCAGTGGATTGAGGATCCCGAAAAATCTCTGGATATTTACAATGTGAGTGTGGATTCGACTACAGGTTATATCCTCGAAGTGGATTTGGAATACCCCGTGGAATTGCATGACATACACGCAGATTTACCATTTTGTATGGAACAGCAAGATCCATCAACATTTAGCACAATAGGAGAAGAGCAGAAGCAGCAGCAGAAGAAGACAACTCAAAATTCCAAGTTGTTGGCAACCGTTTATGATAAGACTCATTATGTTATTCACTATCGTGCATTGTAGGAAGCTCTAAAACATGGGCTTGTATTGCGTAAAATTCATCGCGTACTGCAATTCAAACAATCGCGCTGGCTTCGCGAATATATATAACTAAATTCACGTTTGAAAATTACGGCTACGAATGACTTCGAGAAGAATCTCTTCAATCTCACGAATAATTCTGTTTTTGGTAAAAGCATGGAGAATGTGCGTAATCATCGAGATATCAAACTCGTCACACGGTGGGACGGAAGATATGGAGCAGAAGCACTTATTGCGAAACCAAATTTTCACAATCGCACGATTTTCGATGAAGATTTGGTGGCCATTGAACTGAACAAGTTGAACATTTATTTTAACAAACCGATATACGTGGGCATGTCGATTCTTGATATATCGAAAATTCTCCTCTACGATTTTCACCATGCTTATATGCGTGAGCGCTATGGTGATCAATGCAAAGTGCTATACACTGACACGGACAGTCTAATCTATGAACTTGTGTGTGACGATGTGTATGAAATTATGAAACGTGATATTGATACATTTGATACTAGTGATTATAGTGAAAACAATGCATATGATATGCCTCGTGTCAATAAAAATTTCCTGGGTTGATGAAAGACGAAAACAATGGTATGATAATGACTGAATTTGTGGGTTTATGAGCAAAGATGTATGCGTATCGTATGAGAAGTAAGGATGATTGTAAGAAAATCAAAGGTGTAAAGCGTAATACGATAGCGCGTGAAATAAATTTTGACGACTATCTGCATTGTCTACGTGAAAAAACGATTCACAAGCGTAAGCAGCGAAGTATTCGTTCGAAATTGCACAAAATGTTTACGATATGTGAGACTAAAGTTGCGTTAAATCCGTATGATGGTAAAAGATTTGTATCGGATGATTTAGTTACCACATTGCCATAGGGACATTATAAAATAATGGAAAATATAAATGATTGAGAGAATGTATTTTATTTTTTATTCATACATGTTGTTGTTTCAATACATTGGTTTTGTCAATCCACGAATTGTGTGTTTTATCGAGGCCCAACCATTTAACAAACACCTTATTTCCCTTTTTCTGCAAAATTCGTTCCACCAGGTAGACATTGGGATTTGCAACTGCGTGAAGTTCCTTCTCATAGAATCTACCGTGAATGAATGAGACCCATGGAATCTCGTAAGAGATAGGTAATTGGGTTGGTCCTTTGCATCTCAGCTATCTAAGACTTCGCTGAACCAATTCGGAGTATAACCTTTGGCAAATATACTCTTATATTTGCTCACACGTACGTGGTCACCAACTTTGAAGCGTGCGGGTCCAATGATTTTCACATTGCTGTACACCGTCGCAAATAGATCATTTGCGTTTTCTCGAGTAACGTCAATTGGACGTCTTCCAGTGCTCCGATGTCGACGCTCGTTTTATCTTTTCACGAGATCTGACAGTATTTTAATCCATTTGTAATTTCCATTGAGTGTAAAGAGTTTCCACATATTCTTTTTCAATGTTCTATTCCAACGCTCGACGATTCAGGCTTTTATTATACTGTAGGTGGAATAATGATTTATTTCTAAATTTTCACAACTCTCTCTTGAAAATCCATGTTGTAGAATTCCTTACCGTTGTCAATCTGCAAATTTTTAGGTTGTCGTCCACCTTAAGGAATGCATCACTCACGTTTTTACCTGCTTTAGATTTAACAGGTACTGCCCATCCATATTTCGACAATGCATCAATTATCGTAAGAATATACTTGTAGCCAGCATTAAGTCTTGAGTACGTTTGCATATCAACGAGATCAGCTTGCCATAAGTCGTCATATCCCTTTACGATAACGCGCCTACGGGGAAAGTTTCGTCGAGCAGGAGCATGCAATTCATCCACTAACAATCTCTTTTCT
Organism: Gasteruption jaculator; assembly: GCA_949825005.1. NCBI lineage: Eukaryota > Metazoa > Arthropoda > Insecta > Hymenoptera > Gasteruptiidae > Gasteruption > Gasteruption jaculator. The sequence continues at coordinate 4,645,373 of OX463772.1, read as the reverse complement.
TTACTCATTTTCACTTTTTATTTTTTGATGGTCTAGTATTGCTGAAGCACACTACTAAAGCTAATACAAAGCAGTCCATACAATTTTTACATTTCCTCTCTGTGTCACTATCGGTAGACGATTCCGAGTTTACAATATATTTCTTCTTATTTCTCATGACCATAACTTTATTAGTTAAATTCTTTTTCTTTTTATCTCATCAAGTTTTTTCACCAAATTATTATGTTTTTTCTGAAGATCATTGATATCACTTTTTATCCACGTTAAAACTATGAAGGTCATCGATATTGCTCTTAACGCGGTTGATGTGCTCTACGTTGGAGTTATTAATATACTCAATATTTGTCTTCAGTTTCTCATATTGTTGTTGAAGATGGTTGAAGGTACTCTTGAGTATGTTGATGTTCTCCACATTGGATTTATTTACATTATCAAAATTCGTCTTTAGCTCTATACACTTTTGTTCGAAATGTGCGTTGTTCGCCGTAAGCAGTCTATTTATATAATTTTCCTCTATATTCCTTATCTTCTCCTCAATTTCCCTCCTGAACTTATTATGAATAATTGTAATATTTTCAAGCATTAATTTATCAAGCGCATCTTCAATCTTTTCAACTTTCGTTTTTAAAATTTCATTTAGAGCTGTTTCGATTTTCTTAATATATGACCTCATGTTCTCATTTAAATTTTTCGCTATTTGAATCAATTGTTTATTCACGTCTTCAGCAATTGCATCTGCTTGTTTATCCACATCATCTTTAACCTTATCATCCACGTAACGTTTATGAACAACATCATCAGCCTCTGTGGGAGTTGCAAGCCTTTGAATTTTTCTACCACCAGCATTGTACACATTATTCTTTACATCCAAGTATAAAGCATTCTTGTAAACGTAATTTTTTTAAATCATTCGCTCGCCAATTGAAACTCTCTCTACTGCTGGTAAACCTCTTTGCAGTGATACTCCGAATTTGTTAATGGACATTTTGCAACTGATTCATTATTTCACATTTCACGTTAATTTATAATTAATCCGACCTCTCTAAGTTCCTCGATAATAGAAACGATTTGTTATCGTGTCCCGTATGTCCAGCTGCTTGTGAAGCAAACAAGAGCCGTAATTTGTTGACCAACTCGTTTGCATCGTCCCAATGAACGTAATCTATAGCGTTATTTGTAACTTTCATATCGAATGGTATTCTTCTTTTACGGCTGCTGGCGTATAAGAAAGTTTTCTTCGTATTTATAATCTTGGAGTCGATACATCAGTCAATGTCAAATCACTTTGTTTTCTCTTTTTAGATGCTCTTTTTCCTTCTGACTGCTGTTTTTGCAATAGTGGTGACATTGGTTGAATATCTGTTTCTGGTGAAGATGGTGGTGATGCCTTCATCGAAAATTTCGCTGTTGAAGGAGATTCAATTGAAGTGTTTTCAACCAAACGTTTGAGTGGGTCGATGATAGGTTTCAGGTTCTTCTCAAGCGTATCATCACTCTCCATTTTTCCAACTTTTAGCGCTTGATGTTTTGCTCGAATAGTTTTACGCGTTCTCGCGATTTCCTTGATAACTTTCTCCGTCTCCATCTCGCTAGGAGTTTCAATAACTACTAAAGCTCTCAGAGATGAACAAAGTCATTAAATCCACGTCTGTAACGACCATTGTTCAATGCACTGTCTTTGTCTATCACAACAAATCCATATTTGTATTTCCAACAGATTGCACATAAATCATTAAATTTCTCATACGTCATTGTCGGTATTAACGTGATCGTTGTAAATGTGTTTGAGATTTGTTCCATGTTGCTTAAAAAGAATCAGCAAATTTGCATTGTCACGAATCAAATGTATCGAAATTTTTGCATAAATCTGACAAAGGTAGAAACAATCTACGTTGGAGTGTCTACCCATAGAAAAGTATTCTCTTATAGCGTCCTGCTTATCACAAGCAACGTCATCAAACACGAATACTGAATCGGGAGAAGCGTCAGACGGTGGAATTACATCCACATTATTGGAGAATGTAAAATAGCCTATGTCTTTCATTGGTTCGAGAAGATGCTCGAGATAACGATATTTTGGTTGTTGTAAAGATTTCGAGTAAACGTAAACATTATTGAAACGCACTCTATTCGGACTTTCACGCAAACTCAACAGTACATTGGTTTTTCCACAATTTGACGGTCCACAAATTATCCCATGAATTGTATTTGGTAACATATGACCATGTCTACGAGTGTGAAGGGGGATGTGGTTAAACATCTTATCGGTGACGCGTATACTAGATGATTGCTTCACGAATCGCATAATTGACGCGGTGTGATTTGAAGAGTTAGGAAATTCAGCTATTTATACAACTCGGTGTAATCGAAAAGTGTCAGTGCTACTATGGATTTCGTAGAAGTATCAACAGCATTAGAAAATATATATAATCTCACAACTGATGAATTGGAATTTATTCCTAAGATTGTTCTTCTAAAGCACTGTGGGCACGCAATACACTATATTTGGGATAAATTACCAGAACACATTAAGGCTGATCCGGAAGTTCAACGTTATCGCCGTTGCATGAAACATTATAATCGCTCGGAGAATTCTACACACTTTGACGGTCCATCACCTATGATAAAAGACTGTTACTTATGCTTTGTGGGGACAGAGGAGGACGAGCAGGAAGAAGACGAAGAGGTGGATGCATCCCCAATAGTGCAATAAATGCTTTACCTTTAGAATTACATATACCTGATTATCAGTATTGTGGACCAGGTACACATCTAGAAAAGCAACTAGCACGTGGTGATCGTGACATTAATCCATTGGACGCAGCCTGTCGTGAACATGATATAGCCTACTCGCAACATTGAGATTTGGAAAAAAGACACGAAGCATACAAATAATAGCTCAACAAGCTAAGCAACGTATAACTGCTAGAGACTCCTCTTTATCCGAGAGAGCAACTGCTGCTACCACTTGGGCTGCTCTGAAGGTGAAAACGAAGTTAGGAATGGGAATGAAGAAGAGGATGAAGAAGATTAGGAAGAAACGGGTAGTCAAATACCGTTCATTACCGCTAGCTAAAACGAGGTGGATTTTTACCTTTGATTGCACCAGTCCTTGCAGGACTTTCCGCCCTAGGCTCCTTGGCAGGTGGGGCCGCCACTATAGCAAAATTTGTCAATGACGCAGCAGCGAAGCGCAAGATGCTAATGGAAATACAACGTCACAATCGTGCTATCGAGGGAAAAGGTCTTTATCTAGCACCCTATAACAAGAGCGGAAGAAGATTCAAGAGGACAGCAGGACGAAAAAAAAAGTAGATGCAACAACCACCAACTGTCAATTAGAACGATGATGTCAAAACATACCATATTTTCGAGGAGTGTTAATGCGTAATAATTTACCTGTGAGAATTCAGAAAAATGAGTGTGGTATCGTGAATTTAGATGATCAGCAATGACCCGGGACTCACTGGGTTGCCTATGTGGTAAAAAAGGAGCACGTAAAGTATTTCGATAGCTTTGGAAATCTCAAACCACCTTCGGAATTGACTCGCTACTTTGGTACTACGAAAAGCATCAATTATAATCATGATCGTTATTAAGAATACAATAGCACCAATTGTGGTCAGTTGTGTGTTAACTTTCTCCGGAAGAATACATAAATATGATATCATTCACGCTCACGCTAACAGGTGCTAATTCCATTTTATCAGCAAATTACTTTCTTCCGATAAACTTGGAGGTAATTGGTAGCGAATTTGAACTTGGTTTGGTGGATTTGCAAACATTTAATACCATTCCCAACGTTGATTCGAGTAATAACAAGTTTTACTATGACAAAGACAAGGTTGTGGTTATACCTGAGGCTTCATAGGAATTGCCTTCCATAGCAGAGTATCTCAACCGAGAAATGACTACAATAGACAATGAATATCCCCTTACTTTATGTGCAAACAACAACACGTTGCAGAGTCAGATACAATGTGAATATGAAGTGGATTTCACTAAACCAAACAATATTGGACAACTTTTGGGTTTTTCCACCAATCGTGTACTCAAAGCGAAAGAACTTCATGAATCTGATACACCTGTGAAAATCATTAAAGTTAACATGAGCCGCATAGAGTGTAATATAACTACCGGCTCGTACAGCAATGAACATCTTACACATACGATTCACGAATGTTCACCGAGAGTTCTGCCAGGATATAAAATATCAGAAACACCACCACAAATCATTTATCTGCCAGTTGTTGCACGTGTCATAGACAATTTGACCTTACGCATTGTCGATCAGAACGGTCATCTCATAGACTTGCGTGAAGAAGAAGTAACAATCAGACTTCATGTAAGAGGGAAAAATGCTAATATATAATAGTGAGAATCGAGACGCGCGTAATCATTCTAGCTGTGATAGCGCTTCAAAAGGTGTAAAGATTTGTAGCAGCAGCAGCGGCGGAAAAAATAAACTCACTGTGGAAAACGCAAAATTTCTCAAATCTTTAGGATTCGTAACTGCCCATCGCAAACAATAAGAAAAAAAATGACCATTGTGGACGTACTGAACATTTCGACAAAACCGATTATCGACAATCGCATCACCAAATTGGAACTTCACGCTTACAATCCCTACTCCAGTACAGCACTCAATCACAACGATGAGATAAGAATATCGATACAACAGCAAGATTTGTACACCCTACCGCATCAGAGTTTGCTCTACATCGAAGGTCGACTGGAAACGACGAATTCACCGCAAGATCATCCAATACACTTGGACAATAATTGCATGGCTCGTGATGATTTCCGACGACGACAACGACAACGACCATTTATTCTATATCCGAAAAATCCGTTAACATTAATTGCCGATCTCGTTCCAGCTCATTCTACCGAAAATTATCATGATTTTCGTGAAAGGATATTGAAGAAAAAAATTATCGATAGAGACAATAATAACGATACTGCTTCAGTAATGCAACAACGATGTGATAAGGAAGATGAAATTTGTATACGAGCAGCATTTCTTGAGCAGGAGAATGTAAAACTTAGATACGAACTCAATACTCTGAGAAATGAAAGTTCTAAATGTCAATCTAATAAAATTATATTCTATGATAGCGTAGTAGTAGCAAATGATAATGTTAAATAGTAATAAATATCCTTACAAATTACTCAAAGCATTAATCTCCCTTGGAACGCCCACCGCGTTTTCGCAATGGACGCTCGCGTGAAATTTCTTCAATTATTGTCGCTTTTGTTTGTGATTGTTGCTACTACGTCAGCAAAGCAAATTAACCTAACCGAAGCTGTTAATTATCTACGACAGTATGGTTATTTAATTGATAATAATAATGGTGATAACGGAGGTGATTATCCTTATAAAATAACGGATGTGAATATACAAAATGCTGTGTCGTTGTTTCAAGAATATAGTAAACTATCCGTGGACGGAATACTAAATCAACAGACATTTGAGAAAATGCAAGTACCTCGTTGTGGCAATCAAGACGATTTACTAAATTACGAACTCTGGAAAAAAAAGTGGAATACCAATCATTTGACGTGGCGCTTCATTTTACCCAATCCCGAGTCCCACGAAATCGTAAAAAAAGCCTTTGCCGTTTGGGCACGACATTCTCCACTCACGTTTTCCGAGCGTCGCGGTAGTGATGCCAACATCGTTATTTCCTTCAAAAATCGTGCTCATCGATTTGAAAAAATGGCCCATGGCGGTAAATGTAAGAGTAATTTTGATGGTAAAGGTCAAGTATTGGCTCATGCTTTCAATCCACATGCTCAGGGAAATTCACATAGACGAAGAAGAGAATTGGTTCATGGGAGATGGTATTTCTCCTGATGAAAATCAAATTAGTTTTTTCTCCGTTTTGATACATGAAATAGGACACGCTATTGGTCTAGCACACAGCACTGATGAAAATGCGATAATGTACGCAATGTACACGCATCCGAATGTTAATGGAACTATCGACTTGGTCTTTTCAGATCATTATCGGACACGGAAACAACGACAAACAGGCGCACCATTCACTTCTCCACTACCACCACCGCCCCCGTCGCCAGGACTCCTCGGAAATTTGCACCTGATGTCGAAGGATCACAGACAGATTTGTGTAAATTGAAATACGTCGATGGGCTATTGATTGTAAATAAGCGAATGTAAATATTCTATAGGAAGAGGGTGTGGCCCATGAACGTTGGTGCGAAAAACTATGAAAAACCACAACTCATTAGAAATTGGCTGCCGTTTTTACCGGATAATTTTACAAGAATAACAGCTGTATATCAAACACCCGTGAATGATGATACTGTATTGTTTGTTAAAAATCAGACTTACAGAATGAAATTTCCAAGTTTAGAGCTAATTGAAGGTTGGCCAAAACCTATAACTGCGCACAAACTTTCAGCCACTGCGACTAAAATACGTGGAGTCGTTAATACCTACACGGGGCGAACACTAATCTTCTACAATGATAATTACTACACGGAATATGACGAATGTGTTCATCAACCAAAAAAATACGGTATAGTCTCCGCGGATTTTCATGGTTTACCCGGAAGAATAATAAGCGCATTCAGATACACTAATGGAATGCTCTACTTTTTCGACTGGACAAACTTCTACGAATATAACGAATTTACAAACAACATGGTTTGATCGGGAAAATTCGAGCTCACTCTATTTGGCATTGAATGTGCGAATGAAAGTATTTTACAAAAACTAAAAAATCTATTGTCTCGATTGTCCATTGTCGATGCTGATAATTACGAGCAAGATGAAGAAGATAATAATGAATAATACCTCGAGAACAAAAATGTAATTTCTACTTAAAAAAGACATTGTAATAAAGAAATGATATTTTGAAAAAATAATATCTAATGTCACTCTCATTACATCTTCCTCAAACCGCTTTGCTACTTTATCTCCCCTCTCATTACGTTATCCAAACTGTGCAAACATTTAATCTCGCATGCTACCTTGACCTCATTAGGTCATCAGCGCATCTCTACAAACTTCCTTTTGCAATCAAAACATATGCTCAATCTACTTTTGTCCCACATACTTAATCTCACATGCTACTTTGACCTCAACGTTTTCTCCAAAAAATGCTCTGCTGACGCGACACTCAAAAACAAGATCCAACCTGCTAATAAGCAGTTTAAATTTAGAACTTAAGGTGGTTCCAAAGACGATTGAACTCTATAACGGGTGTCTATATATTAACAGGCACGGTTAAGCTTTCTAACGGGTGTCTAGTCTCTATTAAGTCTAGAAATCTAGCTTATCCTCGGTCGACGTAAAAGTACGTCCGTTGTAGCGCTAGATGGCAGGTAGTGTAGCTAAGCACTACATGGCAGGTAGCCGAGCTGTGCAGAAATGCTCTATCTTTGAGCATTTACATTGCACCCTTGTCTTGAAATATAATGTTCAGCTGTGTAAAAATGCTCCTTTCGAGCATTTTCATTATACAATTACATGTTTCATAGTATTATGAAATATTTACAGTCGACTCAAAGAGAATCAAGAAAAGACTGGACTGCACGAGAAGAAGTCTCTTTCCTCTTGGTCCAAATCTATAGGAACGAATCTGGGAGATGCTGTAAACATCCACACGTGCAATTCAATGCGACAAATAACTCAGTTCAAAGAATTAACAGTTTCATGTCAACTGTATCGGATTACATAGGAGCATGATTCATGCGGTCAATAGTATACTTTATCGACTTATTGTTTTGTCAACATACGTTCCTTCGGGTTGTTCAATATTATTAAGTTCTTTTTTTATCATCTGCAGTTTATAGTCACTTTTTTAATATTTTACATTTTCTGACATATATTACTCACTACTAGTACTCGAATATTTATAATGCTAGAATTTAGTTTTCGCTGATTTATTCCTCGTTTTCCAAATTTATATTGATGGATTTATAATACATCGCACCATTGCCGTGAAACATAATGTTCAGCTGTGTAGAAATGCTCCTTTTAAGCATTTTCATTACACAATTACATGTTTCATAGTATTGTGAAACATTTACAGTCGGCAGGTGTGTACAATTCATAATTTTTTATATTTTCATTGTGAAACTATCAAATCATAAGTGTCGAAATGTACCAAAAAGCTTCTACGTTTCAAAATACTTTGAAGCATTTACACTGACAGATGCGTAGAAATGTGACACATTGACTCCTACATTACTCAACTGTCAAGTTATAGCTGGCGAGCTGTGCAGAAATGCTATCTTTGACCATTTACATTGCAACATTGTCTTGAAATATAATATTCAGCTGTGTAGAAATGCTCCTTTCGAGCATTTTCATTACAAAATTACATGTTTCATAGTATTATGAAACATTTGCAGTCGAACGGTGTGTACAATTCTTATTTTTTTATATTTTCATTACGAAACTCAAATCATAAGTGTCGAATTGTATCAAAAAGCTTCTATCTAGCTTTTCTATCTTACAATGATACGTTTCAAAATACTTTGGAGCATTTACACTGACAGTTGCTTAGAAATGTCACATTTTGACTCTTACATCACACAATTGTCAAATTGTAGCTATTGAGCTGTGCAGAAATGCTATCTTTGAGCATTTACATTGCAACATTGTCTTGAAATATAATGTTCAGCTGTGTAGAAATACTCCTTTCGAGCATTTTCATTACACAATTACATGTTGCATAGTATTATGAAACATTTACAGTCGAACGGTGTGTACAATTCTTATTTTTTTATATTTTCATTACGAAACTATCAAATCATAAGTGTCGAACTGTACCAAAAAGCTTCTATCGAGCTTTTCTATTTTACAATTATACGTTTCAAAATACTTTGAAGCATTTACACTAACAGTTGCTTAGAAATGTCACATTTTGACTCTTACATCACACAATTGTCAAATTGTAGCTGTCGAGCTGTGCAGAAATGTTGTCTTTGAACATTTACATTGCACCATTGCCATGAAACATAATGTTCAGCTGTGTAGAAATGCTCTTTTCGAGCATTTTCATTACACAATTATATGGGACTTATTTTTGATTTTCGCCACTGCTTTTGGGAGATCACATTTTCCGTCACATTCACGATCGTATATCGTATCCCCGACAGTGCGGTGATGAACGTTATACACAATTTTGCTTATTCACAAAACACTGCACCAAATACTGCATCAAAATACTGCACTAATTCACTACTAAATGAAAAGGCATGCGTTGCTTTTTATCGCCTCAGCAGTCCTGATGTTTTTCCAGCATCTCACTCCGCGCTGTTAATCAACACCAGTTTAAACAATAATTGTTTAAGTGAATTCACAAATACTTATATTTTATGTTCTTTCTTCCGGTAGAATCCATTTTTAATGTCAGCACCGGCAAAACCTAATTTCTTATATCATTTGTTCAAACAAAAATTGTAAGAACAATTATACGGTTTTTTTCATTTTGATTCCTAATGTGATGATTCGAGACCGTTGCATTTACTCTTGCATGAATTATGACAAAACATCGCAAATTTTTGTTAAATTATTCGAATTCACTTTTCAAGTACAACAGTGAAATTGAATAATTTAACGTAAATTAGTGGTGCTTTGTTACCGAAACGGGGATATTTATAACAAACTCAAATGTTCAAATTAGGGTGGAAAATTAACTGTAAAATATTGTGTAATTTGTTTAAACAATTCTTGTTTAAACGAATTTACAAAAAAAATGGATCTTGACGATACGGATGTCAAAAACTGACTCTGAAGGACAAAAGAACATAACAAATTCATGTTTTCTGATTTGCTTATATAATTTTTGTTTTTTAAATAATTCCAAATATAATTTAAAAAACAAACTTTAATTTAATTTAATTTAATTTAACTTAATGAAAATTAAATATTTTTTGGCAATTTGTCATGAGAATGCATATTTCAATCTCGCGTTATCATTGTGTAAGAGCGCACTGCGTGTTTCTCTCATGTCAAATTATTTAATTCGTCTTTCCAAGAGATGGGGGCTTCAAGCAAATTCGTGTGCGATATTCGAATTCAGATGAATAACCATATAATAAATAATGTAGGATTACCCTTGTTAACTAACTATCTACTTGCATTTGCTTCTTTTTAGAAAATAGCATAGATTCTCTTATTATAAGAATAATAAAGCTTTTCTTACAGGTAGAAACGAGATGACCATGAATATATAATTTTATGTTAATAGACCGTTAAGTCGAAACTATGTTCACTAGAACTGCATCATAAAAGGATTACAGTCCTAAATCTTAACCTTTAACCAGTTACCCGCGTTTATCCGTCATAAATATACGTGTTTCCTATGGGTCGCCCCGGTTAACAGGTTAAAGGCCTAGAGTATCAAATTTGATACCGGTCTTTTAAATGGAATTGCACACTTGATGAATGTGATAGTCAGGCCTTTAAGGATTTAAAGGGACTTTCGTTGCTGCTGTTAATTTTTTATACAAGATCATAAAACATGTTGAAAATGTCAAGATTCCTTAACATACGAACCAGACACAGAGACCTCAAGTGTTGTTTCCGCCCTTTTCGCGCTAGCGGACCCTGAGCCACGTGTGAACTTTCACTATTTTAAGTTTTTATATGTGTTTCTTCGAGCGACTCTACCCATACCTTCAGTAGCTCGAGTTCCCTTACCCTAAAAATGTTGATCTGCGGTCCCTACATATGGAACCTCATGATGAATGATCTGTTGCTGAATCTGATGCGAATGGAGTGCAAGGTAGTGGCCTATGCAGATGACGTGCTTCTCCTCGTAGAGGGGAACACACAGAGTGAATTAGAGAGAGTGAGTGCCGAGTACATGCGTGTGGTTGTTGATTGGGGAATGAATGTGGGAGTGGATGTTTCCGAAAAGAAAACAGTGTGCATGTTGTTGAAAGGAAAACTGGCGAGGGCCCCGTGTGTGAGAGTGAATGGGAAAAGCGTTCGGTATGAAAGAAGTGTGAAATATTTAGGGATAGTGATAAGTGAGAGAATGTCCTTCAAAGCCCACTTGGTGTGCATCAGAGAGAGAATGTTGAAGAGTGTGACTGTGTTTAAACGAATATTGAAGAGAGACTGGGGGCTGAGAAGGAAAGTTGTGAATGTTTTGTATAGTGGGTTGTTCCTGGCGAGTGCGATGTACGGTGCGAGTGCGTGGTATGAATGCATGGGCTTTGGGTTCGCGAGGGAGCTCGTTAACCGGTGCCAGCGTGTGGTTATGAGTGCGTGTTTGAGAGTGGTTCGGACGGTCTCCACGGAGGCCATGCAGGTTCTGCTGGGTGTGCTTCCGTGGGACCTAGAGTGTGTGAGAAGGGGTGTAAGGTACAAGTTGCGAAAGGGAGTGTGTCTGGGTGAGATTGACATATTGAGTGATCGTGATGTGAATGAGAGAGGATGGGAAAAATGTATGAATGAGCTTGATGAAAGAGTGTATGACGTGTGGCAGAATAGATGGGATGCGAGCATGAAAGGCAGAGCGACGTATGGATTTATTAAGGATGTAAGGTTCGTGCGTGAATGTCGGAAGTTTGAATTTGGGTGGAAGGTCGGCTTCTTGCTGACTGGACACGGAAGTATGAATGAGTATTTGGAGAAGTATGGATTGGTGGATGATAAAGGGTGTATGTGTGGAGCGGAGCTGGAGGATGGAATGCATATCTTGGTTGAATGTAGTGTGTATGATGATTTGCGTGATTTGGTGCGAATGGGAGTGGTTGTGAGTGAGAATGGGGGAGTGGATGTGAGCGGTGCAGTTATGAGTGAGGGGTGTTTCAGGGCGCTGAATGAATTTGCTGAGTGTGTGTTTATGCGTAGGAAGGAGAGAATGCGTGAGAGAATGGAGGTGTGAATGCGCCGTCTTCGGCACCGCCCGCAGGGGGGTTAACACCGGTCAAACGCTACGGCGGATTCCGGTAGTTGCCTTTGGAGAGTAGCGTCTCCACGGGTTTCCGAGCTGGTCGACCAATGCCGAGGTTTGCAAGGACCTCAATTGGTAGAAGCCTGTGGCTACGAAAACCTCAGCCGGGTTTAAGGTTACCACGGGGGTCGGGAGCCCGCAGGTGGGGCCTAGCCTCACCTGCCCCGACCATTGGGTACGGCCCATTTGGGAGTATCGTGGTGGCAGTGGTTAAAAGCACACATCGCATGCTAGGTGGCTGAGCCGTCACCGACGTGTGAGTTGCGGTCTCAACTCGGGCACTGACACTGCAGAGCCAGTAGGGATTTAGAAAGGTCCCGCTCCGACCGGTGAGGTTGTCACGCCTTGCAGCGGGCAACGTACCGGTAGTTCAGTCCCATTTGGGGTGAACGCGCTGATTGGGCGTATCTCAATCCCTCGCCCATGGGGGCCGTGTGGTAGAGCTTTCCGAGCGGAACCGACACGTTAAACTAAAGCGACATACACCCTAAAAATGTAGGTTTTGGACGTAACATGTGCATTGAAATCTTGTTTCGTACTAGATACGCATTTCTATACATACCCAATATTAGAAAACAAATCATCCCTACTACTGCAGTTAATACCCTGTTCACAGTTCGCAATAATTACTGAGTTATTAATTAACACATTCCGACTAATCAGAACGACGGAACAGTTAGATAGGCGTTAAAAATAATTTAGACTCAACCCTGGATGTCTATGCGTCGCCGAAGAAAGTAGTAGTAGTAAAATGACAAAAGAACCAAGGGTAACACCAAAACATTGAAAACTTACCTCTATTATTGCTTTTATTGCTACCACTACCCCAATAATATACTATGGTGTATTGTCCTTCAACAACAAAGTAGTAGTTGTAGTAGTGATATTGTAGGTAACACCAAAACATTGAAAATTATACGTCTGTTATTGCTTCTATTATCACTACTACCATACTATGTACTATGATTGTCATATTTCATTTATTTCTCCAAGAGTCGTATGACGTGCGACGATACCTCAGACTTGCGACTCGGCGGCATTACATCGTACGACCCTTGAAAAATGAATTTAGCCCAGACACGAACCCCAATTCACCCGCAATTACAATTTTCCTTCTTACGCCTACAACTCGCAACGCAGAAGTTTACGCTTCTCCCGAATGAAAGTCAGTACCGTAAACAACATCTGTATTGTCGATTTTGTCCATAAATCGACAAAAAATTGCAAAAATGAATTTTTTTATATCACCAACCGTAGAGCGACGCTATGTTGCGAGGGACATTGCAGGTGACGATTAGTATGGCGTTGCTCCACGCTGGGCGATATAAGCTATTTATTTTTTGCAATTTTTTGTCGATTTATGGACAAAATCGACAATACAGATGTTGTTTATAATACTGACTTTCCTTCAGGAGAAGCGTAAACTTTTCCGTTGCGTATTGTGGATGTAGGAAGTAAAACTGTACTTGCGGGTGAATTGAGGTTCGTGTCAGGGCTAAATTCACTTTTCAAGAGTCGTACGACATGATACCATCGAGTCGCGACTCATTGAAAAAAATTTAGTAATTTGACAGCAAGTGGGGATGCTTTGTTACCGTTCAAACAAGAATATCTATATCAATGTCAAGTCCTCTAATTACGATCGAAAACCAACTGCAAAATAAGTGTTCAATTTGTTTAAACAATTATATTTTCAGACCAATTGTGGAAAAATCAGTTCTTGTCCGTGTCAATACCGGACTTGGATTTTATGGGAAAGAAGAACGTAAAAAATTACGGTTTTTAATTTGTTTAATCAATTTTTATTTAAACAAATTGCAAAAAAAATTTGTTGTGCATTTTGTCACGAAAATACATATTTCAATGACGAGTTATCCTTGTGCAAGACTGCATCGTCAATTTTTATGAAATTATTTCATTTATTTCTCCAAGAGTCGTATGACGTACGATGATACCTCAAATTTGCGACTCGGCGGCATTGCATCGTATGACTTAGCCCAGACACGAACCTCAATTCACCCGCAATTACAATTTTTCTTCTTACGTCTGCAATTCGCAACGCAGAAGTTTACGCTTCTCCCGAATGAAAGTCAGTACCGTAAACAACATCTGTATTGTCGATTTCGTCCACAAATCGACAAAAAATTGCAAAAATTAAATTGCTTATATCGCCAAGCGTGGAGCGACGCCATATTGAATCGTGACCTGCAATCCTCGAAACATAGCATCGCTCTACGCTTCGCGATATAAAAAATTTCATTTTTACAATTTTTTGTCGATTTTTGGACAAAATCGACAATACAGATGTTGTTTACGGTACTGACTTTCATTCGGGAGAAGCGTAAACTTCTGCGTTGCGAGTTGCAGACGTAAGAAGGAAAATTCTAATTGCGGGTGAATTGAGGTTCGTGTCTGGGCTAAATTCACTTTTCAAGAGTAGTAACAATAATAATAGTAAGAGTAGAAGTGTAAAGAATATAAAAGCTTCAAATATAAATTATAAATGCAAACATAACAATGAAAAATTAATAAAAGAAACTGATTATTGGTAGAAAACTAATCAACGAATTGCTAACCCTCTTTGTTTACGAAGACCGAGACCACCGATGACAAATCTTCTTTATCTTTGTGTACACGAAATGACGCAGTGCCATCTGTGATTAGTTTGGTGTACTAACATCTCACGTTTCATAAACAAGAGATAAGGAGATTGTGTCCACCTCGTGTCTTGACCTTCCAGTTTTTCCTTTGTTTACGACTTTTTTTATCTAAAGTAAATGTTATTGAAATCGTTATCCTTGGCACACTATGATAATCTACAGTGTTTGGTGTTACCGTGAATTAGATTTTATATGATATGGTAGTTGTGTGTTGGCTATTATCATTCTCTGTCGATAAATCCAAAAATATAAAAATTCTTTTCAAAAAATGTTTATTATCTAAAACTGAGTCGCTATCAAGAGATCGTCCTGAAGGGCTGAACTACACTATATTCAAATTTCAAGATGATATATTATAAAATAAGGACATGCGTTGCAAAAAACAAAATTCAAAAAAACCGAAATTTTTTCAAAAAATTGTATTACTAAGAACTGAGACGCTATCAAGAGATCGTCCTAAAGGGTTAAACTACACTATATTCAAGTTTCAAGATGAAATATTTTAAAATAAGGACGTACGTTGTAAAGAACCTTGACTCAAAAGAACCGAAATTTTTTCAAAAAATGTTTATTATCTAAAACTGAGTCGCTATCAAGAGATCGTCCTGAAGGGCTGAACTACACTATATTCAAATTTCAAGATGAAATATTATAAAATAAGGACATGCGTTGCAAAAAACAAAATTCAAAAAAACCGAAATTTTTTCAAAAAATTATATTACTAAGAACTGAGACGCTATTAAGAGATCGTCCTAAAGGGTTAAACTACACTATATTCAAGTTTCAAGATGAAATATTTTAAAATAAGGACATACGTTGTAAAAAACCTTGACTCAAAAAAACCGAAATTTTTTCAAAAAATTGCATTACCTAAAACTGAGTCGCTAACAAGAGATCATCCTAAAGGGCTGAACTACACTATATTCAAATTTCAAGATGAAATATTTAAAAATAAGGACATGCGTTGGAAAAAACTTTGACTCAAATTCTAAGAATCGTCTTTGGTTCCACTTTAAGTGAATCACTTAAAATTATCAAATAGGTCAATAGTGACTCGTGAGTCATATTGTCAATCTCTGAGTAATCAGAGATTGAGAGAATCAGAGAATAATCTCTGAGTAATCAGAAAAGTTCGAATCTATTTCCTTCTGCTCGCAACTTTGTTGGAAGATGTCTAGCATAATTAATCTCTCACGCTCACATACTTAATCTCACATGCTACTTTGACCTTAGCGTCATCCCAAAAAATGCTCTACTGACGTCACACTCAAAAACAAGATCCAACGGTCTAGCCCCCACCGCTCACCCAAAACTGCTGACGTGACACCAAAAAAAATTTTTTTTTTCGGTGTCACGTCAGCAATTTAAAACTCCCGCCCACCACTCACAACCCCACCACCTACAATCCCCCACCGTCTAACTCCGCGCACTTACAACCCCCACCCCCCCGGGTCAGAAACTTCCTTCCCCGCGCAGCCCCTCATCCCCCCCTCAGAGCACCAGGGTTAGAAACGGCATAGCCTATCTACTCCCCTATTTTTGATTACGGGATCTTATTCTACCTGTAAAAAGACGAAACTTTTGTCTCAAACACTTTTTTAAAAAACCTCAAATTTTTGAGTTATTCACCATGAAAAACTATCTCTTGGAAGAACGGTGGTACAATGGTCTCTCATAAAATGTGTGCTTGAAGAAAAAAAGATTCAAATAAAAATTGGTAGGTTCAGAAAGCTGGTCAAACTGGAGGCATTAGTTGTGCAATCGGTGGAGGTCGTCAAGGTCAAACAAAGGTTAATTTTTTTTATATCATTATTATTAATTAATAATGACTTTAAAGCGATGTATGTCGCGTGACGCGACATTCTTCATTAACCTCTTTTTTTTTAGAATGCATACTTCGGGAAATATCGCTCCCATACTTCTCCTGGTGGTATTCACTTTTGTGTGGTGAATACCTCATAATATTGAAGTTTTTAAAGAAAATGTTTGGAGCAAAAGTTTCGGCTTTTTACCCGTAAAATGAGACCCATAATAAAAAACAAAGGTGCCCGAATAAAAAAAAATTGACCTTGAAGACCTCCACCGATTGCACAACTAATGCCTCCAGTTTGACCAGCTTTCTGAACCTACCAATTTTTATTTGAATCTTTTTTTTTTAAAGTACACATTTTATGAGATACCATTGTACCACCGTTCTTCCAAGAGATATTTTTTCATGGTGAATAACTAAAAAAATTGAGGTTTTTTAAAAAAATGTTTGAGATAAAAGTTTCGTCTTTTTACACGTAGAATAAAATCCCGTAATCAAAAATAGGGTACCTATTTAAAAAAGAAAAGTTGACCTTGAACATGTAATGAAAGGATTATTTAATTGCAGTCTAATTAATTGATTAATACTCATTCATTTATTATGTTTTTTCTACAATTAATAAATTAATCAATCCTTTCGCAACATTTTCTCAGAAACTGATGAACTTAACTATAAATGTAATTAACAACTAATTTTACTTTTCTTCTCTAGAATTATATAAAAACATTTATTGTTGAGTCCTATAATTTCTAATAACGCGTAATAAAAGGATGAATTGACTGTAGATTAATTTTAATTCATTTATTGCATATGTTACGTCCGACAACTGCATTCAGTGCAATTATATACCAATACCTAGATAAGTTCACTTTTAGTAAAATATATTATAATATTAGCCTCTCATCCCGACTTACATTGAAACGGGAGGCACCTTATCATAAACCAAAAACAAACTCGGGTACCCCCGAATATCCTTTAGTCTTCATATGACAGTGCATAGGCGGCTGTCCTCTAAAGTATCCTCTAAAGATATACAATTCAAACAAACGGAATTTTCTCGAAGATCGGTGAAGGGTAGATAACTTTTTGTGTTTTTTAGGAAGTGTATAACGTCACTAACCATATATATTATAGAAACATGTCTTTTAGAAAAGGATGCTATATTACATAGCATGTAAGAACAGATATCTTGTGTAAACCACCCTTACGAACTTGTGGAAAATGTAGGAGTAGGGAACATTTTTGTAAACATTGTTCCACTATACAGGGTGTGCGACATTCGATGTCGAAGCCGAAAGGTGGTGGTAGTGGGTGAAAATTGGAGACGAAAAGTCAAATACCATTTTTCGAAATTCGGAATAATTACCGAGTTAATAAGTAATACTTCTGGCCAATCAGAATGCCCCTTTAGATTCTGGTGTGCATGACAGAAGTTTAGTCTCGAACCTACTCGTAGTCGATAACAAAGCAGTAGTAGTAATAATAACAAAAGAAGTAAAACGGTGACACCAACACATTCAAGATCTTGCTTCTGTTGTTACCTTTAACACACTACTACGATTATGATATGATATCGTCGAAAACAAAATATGTACAGGGTGTAATAGTAGTAGTAATAACGTAAGAAATTAAATGACGAAAATCAAACTTTCAAATTCTTAATTGTGTTGTTAATTCTACTATTTCCACGACCAATACTACTACCATTATTACCATTATTATTAGTATTATTGATCAAGCTTTCTCGCAATGCGAAGAATAAGGCGCCATCACATCCGTGACGATATATCGTGATTTTGATCTCAAAATTAACTATTGCAATAAAATTGGCATTACATTATTCTCCCTTTCCTCCGTAATACGCTTCATTTTGAATTTTATAAATATCATTGTTAGTTTGGTTTTAATGAGCTTTTTTCCCCAAACCTTACAAGGAAGGGTTCCTAGCCCGACCTTACCGATTTCAATAGTTTTCTAATGTGTTGTAGTACTCGAAAAAATTAGAGACACGTATTATTTTTATGTGTCGACATCCACTCTAAAGGGGTGAAGACTACCCCTAAAGTTCTATCCGAAAATCATTGTTTTATTATATTTCGGCTTCTAATTAATATTTCTTAATGACACAAAGTGGAAAATATTTGTCATAAGAGGTCGAAGATATTAGGTATGTTTATGACCCAGAGGGTTGCGACCCTCATTTTAAATTTGAAGAAAACTAGATTTCTTGTTTTTTCGTCATAAAAACCAGGGTATGAACTCAAGGAAATAAAAAAAGCATTTCCGTTTACTCTATCGAATATTTCAGTTGTCGTGATTCAGGATTTTTTAAGCAACCACCCCCAAATATCGTATACTACCCCTCAAAGTGATACACCGCATGTAAATGATAAAAATTTTTTTTGTTCTTTGGGTCAAAAGAATAGGATCGGCATGGTCGGCCGATCGAATCGACCCCTACCCCGCGGGGGTGGCCAAAAAACGATTTTTTCGGGGTTTATTTTTTTTAAACCACCTGGTGGATAAAAAATTCAGAAAGAATTCAGAAGTATAACTGGTAATAAGGGTTTTTAGGGAAATTTTTCCCACCACCCACACCATCACCCGCCCTAAAAAAATAAATAAAACTAAAAACAACGAAAGTGCCCGAAAAACAACCCCGAAAGTGTCTAGGCAGCTGAACTTTTTTCACGAAATATTGTAGCTCGTGATGAACTCTGCACCCCAGTATTTTCTTCCGATTTTTCCGAGTGTGGCTTCACTTCCAAAAATCAATTTTTCGCAATATTTCATGGGTTTTCCGACTTTTATGCTGCGGGCAAAAATTTTCAAGGTCAAATGCACCTCAGAATCGGAATCCACCGAAAATTTTACATGAGTATGGACATCTGAACAATCGCGATTTGCCCATTTTTCCGCGTTTTTCTAGCTCGAAAACCATTTTGTCCAAAAAAAAGTCTTATTTCGGCAGTGTTTCAAGATTACCTCGGCCTAAAATGCAAATTTTTATTGTACATTTTTTTTTTATTTATAGTTTTATTATACCGTTAGTCTCAATCTCCATCGCTATCTTCGTCGAAGACAGCATTATAATTATTTATACCAAACATTTTTGTTAAAAATTGTGCTGGTCTGAAGAGCTTAGACAAATAGCTGCCGTGGGATAAGTGGATTGGATTTGATCAATAGTTGATGATTGTTGTGAGCTTATTCTTTCAAGCTGTGCTTGTTTGCATAATTTTTCAGACTCGGGTGGCTTGAGTGCCGAAAAGCATTTTTTACATTGGACATCACCTTCCTGTACATGTATCATAAACAAGGACAGCTTGAAAGAATAAACTCGCAACAATCATCAATTATTGGCCAAATCGAAGCCACTTATCCTACGGCCAATATTTATCTAAACTCTTCAGACCAGCAGAGTTTTTAACAAAACTGTTTGATATAAATAATTGTAATGCCGGCATCGACGAAGATAGCCATAAAGATTAAATGCATTAATAAAAACTGCATTTCAGATCGAGGTAATCTTGAAACACCGCCGAAATAAGACTTTTTTTGGACAAAAGCGGTTTTTGAGCTGGAAAAACTTGAAGAAATGCGAAGAATCATGGTTGATGAATTGGTTAGATGTTGATGTAAAAATTCTATGTACAATTTTCCTTAGAATCCGATTCCGGGGTCTAATCACTTTGAAAGTGCTTTCTATTAATGTAACAGTCGGAAAATCGTTGAAAAATGTCGAAAAATGACATTTTTGGGGTAAAAACAATTCTTAGCTGGAAAAACGCGGAAAAATGGGCAAATCGTGATTGTTCTAATGTCCATACTTATGTAAAATCTTCGGTAGAACCCAATTCTGGGGTGCATATGACCTTGAAAACTTCTCTCGACTGCATAAAAGTCGGAAAAACCATGAAATATGGCGAAAAAAAGCGAAAAAGTAAGTTGTGTAGGTGAAGCCACGCTCGGAAAAATCGGAAAAAAAATACTGGGGCGTAGAGTTCATCACGGACTACAATATTCCTTAAATAAAAGCTCAGCTGCCTGGGCACTTTCGGGGTTGTTTTTCGATTTTTAGTTTTACTTTTTTTTAGGGCGGATGATGGTGTGGGTGGTTGAAAAAATTTCCCCAAAAACTTTTATTACTAGCTATACTTCTGAATTCTTTCTGAATTTTTTATCTACCAGGTGGTTTAAAAAAAATAAACCCCGAAAAAATTCTTTTTGGCCACCTCCACGGGGGTGGGGGTCGATCCGACCGACCGATCGTGCCGATCTTATTCTTTTGGCCCGAAGAACACATCCAATCCTAGCGTCAAAGAATTCGAGGTGGGGGGCATTTTGCCTATCTTAATGGAGAGTACCCTTTATATTTAAGAAATAACATCATAAAATTGCAATCTCTAGTTCATAATCAGCTTTCTTCGCCGAGATATAAGAATATGTTTAAATATTCCTAGTACAAAAGTGGTAACATTAATGAAATCCAGATAAATTTGAAAATCCTGTTGAGTTTTCTTTTGGAGATTCTTGTAACGTACAGTGCGAAATAGAAGGATGTAACAATATTGCTATTATACGATGTGGTTGGTGTAAGAAGTCTTTATGTTTTAAGCACTTTTTTGAAGATAATCATTATTGTTAACACTTTGAAGAATAAGATACTGTAACTTAATTATAAAAAAGGGATAAATCTTCTTTTAAAGAATTATTATTTTTAATCCGTTCCATTAACAAATATTAATAAATATCGAGTTATATTGAATAATTCACTTCTAAGGTTGACTTTTAGCACCCCTTTTATGTTACTATATTGCAGAAAATTTATAACATCATTGTTTCTTATATCAATTACATTCTGTTTCCACGTGTAATAAATCTCAAAAAAAATTTTTCTCATCATTTACATGCGGTGTATTACTTTAACGGGTAGTTTACGGTATTTGGGGGTGGTTGTTTCAAAAATCCTGAAACACGGGAACTGAAATATTTGATAGAGCAAACGGAAATGCTTTTCTTTATTTCTTTGAGTTCATACCCTGGTTTTTATGAAGAAAAGAAACAAAAAATCTAGTTTTCTTCAAATATAAAATGAGGGTCGCAACCCTTTGGATCTTAAACACACCTAATACCTTCGATTTATTATGACAAATATTTTCTACTTTGTTGCATTAAGAAATATTAATTAGAAGCCGGGATAAAATAAAATAATGATTTTCGGATAAAAGTTTAGGGGTGGTTTTCACTCCTTTAAAGTGGGTGCCGGCACATAAAAAAATATGTGTCTGTTATTTTTTTCGAGTATAACAAAATTTATTGAAATCGGTGAAGTCGGGTTGGAAACCCTTCCTTTTTAGTAAAATCGTGAAGTTCGTCCGGTTATTCTCGCATAGGCACCCATTTGGAGCTCGGCACTAAAAGGTTTAATAACAACAACAACAACAACAACAATACTAATAATAATGATAATAATGGTAGCAGTATTAGTCGTGGAAATAGTAGAATTAATAACACAATTAAGAATTTGAAAGTTTGATTTTCGTCATTTAATTTCTTACGTTATTACTACTACTATTACACCCTGTACATATTTTGTTTCCGACGATATCATATCATAATCGTAGTAGTGTGTTAAAGGTAACAACAGAAGCAAGATCTTGAATGTGTTGATGTCACCGTTTTACTTCTTTTGTTATTATTACTATTACTGCTTTGTTACCGACTACGAGTAGGTTCGAGTCTAAACTTCTGTCATGCACACCAGAATCTAAAGGGGCATTCTGATTGGCCAGAAGTATTACTTAATAACTCGGTAATTATTCCGAATTTCGAAAAATGGTATTTGACTTTTCGTCTCCAATTTTCACCCTCTACCACCACCTTTCGGCTTCGACATCGAATGTCGCACACCCTGTATAAGGGCTCCGAAATATTGCATTTTCGCTTACTCTTGTTCCAACGAGCAGAGAGTTCGAAACGTAGACATAGTCTCGGGTCGAATAAACCAAGTAATTTTAAATTAAAGTAAGCCCTTGGTTTTTCCCTGTTCTTCCTAACCTCCACCCGATCGTCAGCATTTCGGTGCATCGTTGGGTCCTATCCTCACTCAGTTTGTCAGCATTTCGATGCATCACTGAGTGCAAATCCTATCCCATACTGCTACTCGGTTTGCTAGCAACCTTATTGCATCGCTGAGTAGTAGTCCTTTCTTCCTTGTCTACAGATCGTTAGCAACCTTATCGCGTCTCTGTAGCGAGGAATCCTAACCTAGACTTTCATACGGACTACTAGCACTTCATGTGTATCTTCGTATTAAAGGATTTCCCTTGCTCCTCTCCCACAGATTGTTAGCGCTTCATGCGCATCTCTGTGGAGAAATACCCTCCTAGATTTTTCGAAGTTCGCTTAATAATTTTCTTTTTAACAAAATCATTTATAATGGCCAAAGTTCCTCAATCATCATTTTCGTTATTTCTTTGATAAGCCTCCGATATCTCGATGCAAGCTTTCTTCCCTGGGAAGATTCTAGCACCTCCGTGAAGCTGGCAGAGCAAAGGCCCCAAAATTAATTTAGTATAAACAAAAATTAAGTGCTTTTTATGTGCTAATTTTGTGCCGAATCATAATTTTTGTGCTCGTCTCGTTTAGCGGCAAATTGAAATCTAAAAGTGCTCTGCTAGGTTCCTGTGAAGCTAACAGAGCACTGACTGTTTCAGCACTATTCGTAAATTTATTAAGACAATATTCATGTGCTCTTTATGTGCTTCTAGAATATCTAGGAGATAAATCCCTATTTTTTTAATTTTCCCCAATTTCACCCCTAAGAGGATGGAGCTGATCGCAAATAACCGTGTCAGATGTGTTTGTGATTTCCGTGAATTGATTCACACTATATTTAAGTGCTGATTACGTGCTTATCGAATATCCAAGAAATAAACCCCTAAT
Organism: Gasteruption jaculator; assembly: GCA_949825005.1. Classification (NCBI taxonomy): domain Eukaryota; kingdom Metazoa; phylum Arthropoda; class Insecta; order Hymenoptera; family Gasteruptiidae; genus Gasteruption; species Gasteruption jaculator. The sequence goes on along the minus strand of OX463772.1, from coordinate 4,622,013 downwards.
TTTTTATTTTTCCTAGACTTCGTTCCTAAAAGATTAAGCTCTACCACAAATCACGTTGTTATGTTCGGAAAATATCCAGACATCACGGTATTGAAACGGTAGATTTCTCTCTTAACTAGAGGGAAATATGGTACGCATGTGGAATGAATGGATATTAACCTGCTGGCGGCCGGCAACACCACTATAGTGGTGTTGCCATGATTCGAACATATCCGAGGACCATTGGGGGATGATTATATGGAAGTGTTCCAACAAAGTAGGCATGTATCAACGAAAAAAAATCCCGGCCGCCAGCAGGTTAAGAACTCTTGAAAAGTCGTAAAATTCAAACTCAAACAAAGATATCGGACCCAAACTTTCGCTTTTCTTGAAGAAAAAAACAAACCCTTATAGAAATACAAGGGCATACTTAAATTCGAAACCTTTTTTTTTGCTTATTTGAAAATGTCCAGACGTACAAAATTTTACGACTTTTCCCGGAATATATACAAATTAAAATCCCTTCCAAAGGGACTCCCACCAAACAAGATTTTATAAACCCCCACAAGAATTTTGTACCCAATAGAAAATTAAGAAAACCCTCCACACCACAAAAATCGACCAAAAGGAATACTAAGAAAAATCCACAGGACATCAGCGAAAAGCTTTAAAAAAGCTTGCAAGGCCCATGAAAACAACAGTCTTGTCACTGCTTCTAACCGAAGAGTTTCATTCCATTTTCCAAACAATTTTCAAATTCAACTTCACTTCCAACTTAGTGCAAAAAGTGAATAGTTTATATATACATATTCTCCAAGTTCATTGGTGTTCACCTCCAACCAACATCAAAGAAAAAAAGGAAGTGAAAAGCGGATTTCCGGAGGAAGAAGACTCATCAGCCTTCATCACCCAACTTCGTTGGAACTCAAACGCCAACCTCCGGGATCAGGACATCTAGATTCATCTTTTCCTTATCGATTTTCAGAACTCCAGATATTTAAAAGTGAGGAATTGTTCATCATTTTATTTTTCTATTTTATTTTATTTCAAATTTTAAATCGTTTTTAATTCCACAATCAAGGTCTCTCAACATCGAGAGTCCTTGATTTCTTTCTATTTCTAAATCCATTAGGAGGTATTCTCCCTGTCGAGAGTCCCCTTTGAAATATTTTCTATATCCAAATCTTGGTACTCTCAATATCGAGAGTCCTTGATTTCTTTCCATTTCTAAATCCACTAGGAGGTACTCTCTTCGTCGAGAGTCCCTAGAAACACTTCTATTTCAATAATCGTGGTACTCCACGATTATTGAAATAGAACGGGAGTCCTCGATTTCTCTTTAATTCCAAACCCACTAGGCGTATCTCTCATTGAGGGGTCTCCTAGTAAATTTCCCATTTCCTTACAAAACTAGCCGTTCACTAAACCCCTATTATCTTTCTCTGTCTTAAGGGGGTCGTCTAGTGTGTCAGGTCAAAAAAATCGATTTTTTTTTTAATTTATAAATCACATATAAAACATGTGTAGAAGACGTGGGTAAAAGGATTTTTCGAAATTCGCAGCCATTGAAAAGTTATAGCTGGTAAACCGGAGCAGGTATATACGGAGCGCGGGACCCGCTCAGCGGGGCAGGGCAGCGCTGGCTTTCGCATCGAATATTGTCGAGCACAGCTGCTACCTGGCTCTTTTGTGTACGAGACTCAAAATTTGGGGACTCATAACTGTTCACAAATCCGTTCCAACATTTGTTTGTAGCGTCGGTCGATCAGTTTCGGCGTGGCATCAACAGATTATACATCGTATCTTTCCTCGCTCGACACACGTTCAAAAATAACTGAAAATGGATCGAAAGGGAAGTCATTCTACGCCAGTTCATAGATATCGGACAAAAAAACGGAAATTTCATGGGAATAAATATACAAGTGAAAGTAGTACGTCATTTACATCTACGTCAGCGAAGAAACTTGGAGCAAAGAAAAATTTTGAAGTGACTGTTACTCCAACCTTGGTTTACTGCATTTTGGAGTTTACTAGCGTTTTTTCAGCTATTTCTTCGTCTGTCATTTGCAAGAATTGCAATAGTGAAATGACATTTAAACAGTTTGGTGTACGAGGCTTGGGTTTCAAGATTTCTATGGAGTGCAAATGTGACGAAATAACACACATCAACTCATGCCCTATGAGCGATAATGCATACGAAATAAATCGTCGCATGGTTTTCGTAATGCGTTTATTAGGAATTGGCTTAGAAGGTCTGAAAATGTTTTGTGGACTGATGGATATGGGACACGGTTTGGCTCGAAATACTTATTATGGAGTATTAAATAATATATATATATAGCTGCTTCGACCGTTTATACAAATGCGTTGTCCTTGGCGGTTACTGAGGAGAAAGAGCTCAATAAAGAAGCCGGTAAACTAGAAGATGAATTTACAGTCTCGGGAGATGGAACGTGGAAAAAGCGAGGTTTTTCATCTTTATTCGGCGTTTCAACACTAATTGCAAAATATACCGGTAAAGTAGTGGATACGTGTGTGTTGAGCAGTTTTTGTCAGGGATGTATTTCGTGGAAAAATAAAAAAAAGGATGATCCACAAGGATATGATGAATGGTTTGCTTCCCATGAAGAAAATTGTACGGTTAATCATACTGGAAGTTCTGGCAAAATGGAGATAGATGCCATCGTGAAAATGTTTACACGTTCAATAGATAAACATAGCGTCAAATATTTAACGTATATAGGTGATGGTGACAGTAAGACATTTAAAGGTATTTTAAATGCACAACCATATGGAAATAATTATGTAGTTGTTAAAAAAGAATGTGTTGGACATGTTGAAAAGAGAATGGGAACTCGGCTTAGAAATGCAAAGAAAGCTAACAAGGGCATAGGCGGAAGAGGTGAGGGTAAACTCACTGATAAAGTAATTAGCGAATTGACAACATTTTATGGATTGGCCATTCGAAGACATCCGGATTCCATTACAGATATGAAAAAAGAAATTTGGGCCACTTTTTATCACAAGATTTCCACAGATGATAAGCCACAGCATCAAAACTGTCCTGCAGGTGAAAATAGTTGGTGTAAGTGGCGTAGAGCTGAATTTCTGGGAACCAGTGATCAATTTGAACACGGTAAACAGCCTCTTTCTGAAAAAGTTCAGGAAGTTATCAGGCCAATTTATGAAGATTTGTCAAGAGACGATTTATTGACCAGGTGCTTGGGAGCGGAGACTCAAAACAATAATGAGTCGCTAAATTCGCTAATCTGGACTTTCGCTCCGAAGCATCTTCATTCTGGTGCAAAAGTCGTTGAAATCGCCACATTTCTTGCTGTGCTAATCTTCAACGAAGGGTTCGAATCAATTCTAAAGCTGATGGAAGTCATGGGAGTTAACATTGGCCTAAATGCCCAAGCGTTCGTCCATCAGCGTGATGATTCTCGCATCGACCGCTCAGAGAGACGCTTGAGCGATTTCGCCAAACAAGCCCGGATTACAAACAGAGAAGAAAAAACGTCCTTGCAAGACTTTTTTGAAGAAGAGGAAGGTATACTTTATGGTCCAGGCATTGCAGATTGATGGTGAGACCATTTTTTTATTATGAATTATATACAATAACTTTCAAACGTGTTTTTCTCAAAACACGAATTTTTCAAACTGCTGCCATGATATCTCAAAAATTATTTAATTGATTATGTTCAAATTTATACAGCATCTTTAGTACACATATAGCTATAAGTGGAACCAAAATAATTAAGATTGCTTGGTTAGTTTTCTTTTTACCAGCTAAACAGATCCCAAAAAAATGCGAAAAAATGAATTTTTTTTTCAAAAGCGTAAAAAAAAACTTATTTTTTGGAATTTTGAGTTTATTTTAGTTCCATGTAGAGCCTCAAGTCTCACAATTAAAATGGCGTTTGGTTTTTTTATTTCAGATGAGCAGAACGGCTGGAATCATGGCAGCAGTGGAGCACCTCTTTTTTTATATGTGTTCCCGTTGGGCGCTGTATCTCCCTTTATATTAAATATATTGACTTCAAAAAATTCACACAGTTAGCTTAAATGTTAATAAGAACGATGTATAATTTATAAATTATTTTATTTTAATGGTTTGTACAAAAAAAATTCCCCAAAAAGCATTTAAAAAACAGCCTTCACACTAGACGACCCCCTTAAACAAATTTCATTCGTTCAACAGTGCCCAGGGTAAAATCCCAAAAGGAGTTGGACCATCAGAGAAATAGACGTTGGACACAAAGAGAAAAGCGGAGGAGAGCAAAGGGGATTTTTCCTCAAGCTCCCCCAGACTCAACCCCCAACACTAAGCCTGCCAATGACAACAACATCAACAACAACATCAGCGACGACAACAAGATTCGACCCCTAACAGAGGCTAATTCTTTTAAGGAGGGAGCAAATCGAACCACTATTTTGGTCTCTCCCCAAAAGAATTTGGTCGTTCCCACCGCCCCTCAAGAAATTGTTGTGTACGAGGACATACACATACTCGTCCCTCCTCCTCCTCCTCTTCTTCCAATTCAAATCCCCACTCAACATCCTCCCCTGATTCTCAGACCCTCCCGTCCACCTACCCCAGAGATCCGTCTGGATTCCGAAGATTGGGACGAAACCCCACGATCCCCGATGTTTTTGAAATTAACCTACCTGATTCCCCAACCATCCCCTCCAGCGTCCGAATTCTCTTGCGGGGCCCCGGAACAAATAAAGTCCGGTTTTCCCGTCCAAATTACCCCGCACAATCGAAATATTTTAAATTTGGAGATTTTAAATTAAGCATGATAAATGGTATCACTTTAGAAAATATATTTAACTCTTAAATGCCAATGTTTGTTTATTATACCAATTCTAAACCCCATCCTTTTTTCTCTGGTCATTGAGAGTTTCCTTTCCCAAAGGTACACGAATTTATCGTGTTACCTTTAAAAAGGAATACTATTGGTCCTTGAGGATTAATTGTCTAAATCGACAATTAATACTTCGACGATGTAACAACATGAACAATTATTTTCGATTTTGCAGTCAGTTTATTCAAGTCACAATTAAGTGCTTTTTATGTGCTTGTCGAATATCTAGAAGATAAATCGCTGATTTTTTTTATTTTCGGGGATACTATCCCAATGAGACTCGAATCAACTTCCGGCGAAGTTATCAGCTGCTTTCATTATTTCAGTAGATTTTTCACATCATATTTAAGTGCTATTTCTGTGCTGTACGAATGTCAAAAAGACAAACCCGAAGGTTTAAAATTCCTCGAATACAACCCCTTAGACTGAAGTACAGCTAACCTCCATTGACGTTATCAGATGTCAATGTGATTTTTGTACATCTATACCTACCTCATTTAAGTGCTTTTTATGTGCTTTATAAACATCCAAGAGAACAATCTCTAATTTTTTAAATTCCCCTAATTTTATCCCTAAGAGGATCGAGCTGATTGCAAATAACGATATCAGATGTTTTTATGATTTCCGTGGATTCATTCACACTATATTTAAAAGCTACTTATGTGCTTTACAAATATCAAAGAAACGAACCCGAATTTCTTATACCGACCTTATTTCAGTACTATAAATGTCGTTTATAAATATCCAAGACAAAAAACTTCAATTTTTTAATTTCAAGTTTTTATAATTTAACTTTCAAACTAATTCGAACTTACCTGCGATAAGGTTATCAGATGTTATTGGATTTCTGTGGATTTATGCAGATCGTATTTGAGAGCTCTTTATGTGCTTAACTACGAACATCAAATTCGAAAATTTCTGGTGACACCTTCTTTAAATGATTTAAGCTTCTATTAAATCATTACGATTAAAGAAAAAGAACTTCCGTGCTTCGGTGCTCGGGTTCGACCAAATTGTAAGAAGAAGATGAAGCGACCCATGACTGTCACAAAAAATAATTCGCAATCTTCGAATAAAATTGTAAGTTGAGCACTATGTAAAGTGATTTTTTTTTATTGCATCCTTCCCTATTCCTCCCAGATGCGACGTTAAGCGAGTCGCATCCGTTTTCAGAGCTGCTATTGATTGTATTACACTAATTTTAATAGTTCTGCATGTGCTTTTTAAATGTGTCAAAAACAAACTATTCATTAGAATGCGTCTCGAGATACGATGTCGAGTGTCTTCAAGTTGTCTCTTCATAATAAACAATTTGATTACTTTTACGATATCGTGACATCCTATTAAATTATATTGAAGTTTTTTATACGCTGTTCACGGACCTCAAAAACCATTCACGAGTCGTTCTGTTTTCTTATATAGGGACTAGTTAAGATCAGAGCTTAGCTAGTATAATACAAATAAATTCCTTTTCGTCTTATTCTTTAACAACCATGAAATAAATGATGCGCATTTTGTGAGACAGTTATATTGTTTTTTGTTTCTTTTTTCTTTTTTATTATTGTGATGACAGGTACATTGACCAAAGAAGCAAGATTGTTAAATTGAGATTTTAGAAACCATATATGCTTTATTAAATATTACAAATAGAAAAAAAACACGATAGCCAATATCGTTTCTGAAACGATAATACATGTAGAGCGAAATCTCGGTTGCAGACAGTCCCGATTTGCTTTCCGAAGTTATCGTTGCAATGAAATTGTCGTCGCTTCAAAGATCCGTGCTATCACAGTTCCTTATTTCGAGTAGATGATTAATTGTGGTGAAACACTGCAGTTAGCTGAACGTGTATTCGTCGTTTCTTTAAATTGAACCCATCTACGTTGTCGCAAACAAAATGCCGTATAATGGCCCAGAGGATCATTGTAACCCGTAGCACGCGACGGTTTTCGCAAACCCCGAGGAGGGTCAAAGTGAACTATGCCTCTGAGGTGAAATTCTTCAGCCATGAATGAAAGCTTCCGGATGCCCCGTTTTCTCGAAGTGGTCGCAAAGAAGTCCGATCGCATGCGATATGTAGCGGCTGTCACATTTTTATTGTGAACATCATGGATCATTCTGACGAAGCGATTGATATCAACGTTTTGTTTGACCGTATTTTTAAAAAACGTTGGGCTATCGAAGGTCGTGGTCAACATTAATTGAAAAGCACTATCCAAAGCACAAGTGTTGAATAAGTCAATTCGCTCGCCACCCTTTCGAATCGGATTTAATTCTGTCTTGTTTCCACTCTTCAGTATCGGTACGGAAGATAATTCCCCGGTTAAAAGGAAGTTGTGCGCTGCGTAAGTTTCCTGGAGATATTTGCCGCGTGGCCTCGCATCGGTATTGTTCTTCGCATCTGTGCTGGATGGTGCTTCCATGTATTTTTCTTTATTGTCATTATCGTTGCTGTCTTTGCAATTTTCAAGCTCAGCTTCGGCTTCTTCAGCCGGCGAAGAGCAACAATCGAGAGGTCCAACCTGCCGTTTACAGAAATGTAAAAATGAATTAATACAAAATCTAAATCCGTACGGTCAAAATATATTCATGCTGTAAATACGATACAATACAATATATACTATTAATACTATGATATCTACCATAAAACGTGGGGCTCCTTCGATAATATCACAATTTCCGCAAGCTTCGGAATCTGCTGTTCCTGACGAGATTTCGAATTGACAGGTATTATTCTCGTCTTCTTCAAGAATCGTATAGTTCTCGGTCGCTCCTTCCACGGCTTTATTTCCATTCTCATCCCGAGACTTATTATCGTCAAGGCTTTTGACACGAGATCTCTCATCGCCTCGAGTTATATTTTGCGATCCTTTGACATTGCGTCGTGTACTACGAGTTTGTTTCGCTTGGAACAGTGTCGGCATTTTACGCCAGTTCTCGTACGCACGAGACTCGATTAGTTCCGCGGCATTCGGTTTTTGAATGCAGGTAAAGCAGATACGTCTTTGTCCATATACCTCATCACTGTTGTCTATCGACGCTGAACACGTGTCAAAAATATGCACAGCACGGCTACAAATCTGTAATAAACGATGTATATACTAATATGAAACAGTATAATTAACTACCGTTTAGTTACTATGATCAATAAAATACGTACTATACACCGATGAGCTGCACTTGGTAAATGCTGATTCTTATACGCTGGGCAATCCGTTTTGAGCAGAGCATTCTCGATATGCACTGTGATGGGGGTTTTACAAACCCCATCCACAAAAGTAATATAACGTCCTACCTGGTAAAGGCGTCGAACGTGGGAACCGGGGAATCCGAATCCCGGGTAACCGGTAAGGCACCGCCGTGTCCCCTGGGCAACCGTACATAACCTCTTTTCTGTCACTGTCGCCGCTCGTTCTCTTTCCATGAGTTCGCCGAGGTACCGATCGGGAATCGACCGCAGAACAACCGGGGAATCGATGGCTGGAATACCAGCGGCCATATTGCTGCGCGGGAACCAGGAGGCGTTCGAAGTTCCGGCTGTCGCTCAGAGGGAGATACCCTCCTCGCACCCCTAAGGACGGGGGAAAAACCACCAGCACTACCCCTGGTCCGGCCGGGGAAATCATTAACACCGGGCCCGGACGTGCCGGCAGTAGCAAGGCCCGGGAAGAAGGAATCCGGGAGCCGCCGGTTTCAAACCGTCCCGCGCCAGCTAGAGAGCGGGCATTAGTTCGGAGGGCAGCACCATACGGGCCGGCGAAAATCCAGCGCTTCGAACTCCGGTCGATTTCCCCCTCTTCGAGGAGGACAAAGGGGAATTCATTCTCGCGTTCCACGCCGTATCAGCCGGATGTTTCGCTGCCATTTTGGGGAAATTTGGATATCGTAGAGGAGAACGAGCGGAGTACGTTTTAAAAGAGAAATAAAAGGTTCGTGGGCGAGGCTTGTAACAGCTTCTCGCTTTTCTTTTCCGTTTTCTTTTTTTTTAATTCTTGATCATTTTCTTTGCCCGGCACGTGGCCGGTAGAGATCCGGTGGAAAAAAGGGGCGTCCCCTTTCGTTCCTTTTCTTTTTCTTCTTTCTTTTTTTTATTGATTAGTAATCGTTGCCCAGGGGAGCTTCCCGGCCTCTCTGAGAAGGCCGTGGTCAATATTCCCGGGAGTTTTCTCCGTAGGATTTAACTAGAGAGCGAGAGAGAGACGGGCGAGCCGGTAGCATTCCGGCCGCCATTTCGTGGCACGCCGGTGAAATCCGGTCGCCGGAATTTCTCCCGGATTGAGTGCGGTATTAAGAGTAGAATTGTTTTTATTTTTTTTTACCCCATTTCTTTTTGTTGTAAAAGAATACTTTACCGGCGCTCCGGTTTTATTTTATAGTCGCCTAGTCAATAGTTTCTTTTGTTCATATTGTTTGCCGGATAGCTGGGAAATAAAGATCCGGCTTTGTGATACTAAAACGATTCCGGGAGTTCTTTTTTTTCAATTATTTTCCGGTCCCCAACTTTGTTTTCCGTAACTTTTCAGCACCCAGCACGGCCAGGGGAATCCTGGCTGGCGCCCAACGGAAGATCAGATGTGCACGTGGTGGAGGTGGCTCGACCCTCCCAAATACCACGTCACAGCACATTACTGATTTTTTTACTTTTTGAAGAAATTCGGCACGCTACATTTTTCTGGTTATCCTTTTTTTCTTCAGTCATATCATTTTTAGGCGCTGCTATTATGGAGATATTTCCGTTCTCGTCATGAGACTGCTTAATGCCAATCTCTTCCGCACGAGATTCCTGTTTTTGTCGATTTGTAGTTCGTGATCCAACGATACTACTCAGCGAGACACGAGACCATTTCTTATTATTTTTCGTCGATTGGTTATACGCGTGTTCATTTCTACGAGTCTTAATCTGTTGCGGCGCTTCAGCGTTTTCGCTGCAGTCAATGCACATACGCTTCTCCCCATACCCTTCTTCGGTATGTTCTACCGGTCGTGAGCAAGTATCAAATATATGGACGGCTCGATTACAAAGCTGCAATGAATGCCGTATATATTAATGACAATGAATACGATCACGTACCGTTCCGTTAGTGTAAATAATACAATACGTACAATATATCGGTGAGCTCTCCCTGGAGAATGGTCGTTCTTACACGCTGGACATCTTGGTTTTGATCTAGCACTGTCGACGCATGGACTATTTATTACCGAATCGCTTACATCTGGACAATTAGTTGACGTCGAGCATTCTATCATCGGAAGAAGCTTCTTGATGATAGGTGAGCCATGCAGCATCGGATCATTAATTTCGCTGTCCGGGAAATATAAATTGTTGAGAAAAACCAATTTCGGATTAGCCATTTGTAATGAATTTTATCGGTTCAAAGTAGCACTAACGATTTTAGAATCCACGTGTCTAATTCCTTTGCTAATTCAACATTAACTATTCGATGTTTACTATTTCACAATATTTATGATACATGGACTATCTTTATCGAGCCAGAATTATCATTTTTATCACGGTAAATAAAAATTTGTAATTAAAGCAAGTAGCTTTTCTATGAGATATTTACCAAGGTACAATTGGTATCGTCGGGTCTGACTTCTTCCTCACGGTATGAGGAATCGTCCCTGTGTTGATTCTTGTTTCGCCTGCCTCTTTGTCTTTCTTCGGCCAATGCAGCTTCGTCCAATTTACACAGACCGTCAATATAAGTTTTGTGTGTCTGTTTAAAAACACTCGACGTGCGCACTCGATTCTGGACATCGTCCGTACCCGTATTTATCACGTATTATACAGCTCCACAACGGCAGCCATTTCAATTTTCCTATCAGCCGATCGGCAAACATTGGCCGCCAGTGCGCATTAGGCTCTGTTCCTGGCCTGTGTTTTATTTTGCTTAGGACTGAAGCATCAATTTCTTGACCCCATTTACGCCACTTACTGGGTTCGGCTCTACTTCGATCGGGCATCGGAAGGCAATCTTTATCGGTCTCTTCGAGAGATTCTTCGGTCCATTCATTATTGAGATCGAGTTCTTCCATCATGTTCGTCGTAATAAGTTTCATCATGTAGGCTTTTTGTTTATCACATGCTGACACTCTGCCGTTTTTAGTATCGTCGCTATTCCTACTTCGAGCGATCGTCAATAAAGCGCGGACAATCCGTTCTGCCTCCTTAATATTCCTGTACACGATCCGATTTCGGATCGTAAGTCTCGCATGGGATTGGCCCACGTTTTAAAGTGTGCTACGTCAATTCTTACATAACACGCGGGTAAATCATTTGTGAAAAACTCGTCTGCATATTCATTGACTGTACCCTGCGTTGTAAACGCGCGAACGGCTGCAGATAACAGAGCTATCGACGCATCACAAATTATTTCATTAGGAGGTCTCAATCCCCACTGAGAAATCCATTGGGTCAGCCAAAAATGAATTGTTCCCATTGTTTGTCGTTCGCTTAGCATTTGTGCAACGGACAGGGGCTCCGCGGGAGTAACAAGTACAGCAACGTATAAAAATATAGGTTCCGACTTGGATTTATCTTGTCGAGTTATCGGAACGATTATCGAACCTGTTGCATCGATAGAGAGGCTGACGTGTTGCTCTTCGCTTGCTGTTATATAAATCGTTCGTTGATGCTTTGTTGAGTAATGAATAAAAAAAGGTATGTGACCTATAAACGGAATTTCTTCCTTTATCTCGTGCAAACTTAACAATTCGAGAGCTGCAATAGGATCTGGATGTAAATACCGAGATGCTGCAGCTTGCGATTTTATTTTGCGCATAACATCCGTTGAAGACAAATGCGGAGGGACGGGATCACCCTCGTTCATGATATCATTTGCCATTTCACAACGAAGCATATGTGCTGACTTGGTTTGTAATTTTTCACCCAGCTCTGCTCTTGTAGATCCCCGCACATATCGCTTTCCACACTCTTGCTCGCCAGTTGGAGCTGTAGTTGAACAATGTATCGTCACGATATCGTCCTCGTTGCGTTCTATAATGCAGCTGATCTCAGAACCGCAGCGACATCGACCGCCGATGTTTCCGGACGTGCAGTCCACATTAAGATGATGGTGGTGGAAATTATACGCAAACTTTGATCTCGTGCTCTTCCAAATTTTCTGAGTAATAAATTCTTGCCATTCGCCTAAAAAATAATCATTATATATAGTATTATAGCGATTGGCGATAAATGCCAAATAAATGTAATTACGTTAATAGAGTTTATTCTCAATCGATGTGAATCAATAGATCATTAAAGGTAAAATAAACACTCCAAGTGACGTCGCCTAAGTTCGAGAAAATGACAGGGAATTACAAACACTTCTCGACGAGATGAAAATCTGAAAAAAATGACGAATATAGAAGGCTCTGAAAAGATTGTTTTTGCATAATACTATTTCCAAAATGTTATTAACAAATTACTGAAATAAATAATTTTACAACAAATTACAAGGAGACACAATTTTTTTTGTTATAAAAATTATTTGTTTATTTTTCTGAATACCTATGAATTTTTTTCTGAATTTTTTGGAAACGTTGAAAATCGCGTGTTTTTTTTCATGTACAATCGTTAATTAGAAAAAATTCATACGTATTCAAAAAAATAATCAAAATAAAAAAATTGTGTTGCCGGATAATTTGTTGCAAAATTATTTATTTCAGTAATTTGTTAACAATATTTTGAAATTATTATTATGCAAAAACAATCTTTTCAGAGACTTCGATAGGATTGATTTTTTTCAGATTTTTATTTCATCGAGAAGTATTTGTAATTCGCCCCCTTTTTATCTCGAACTTAGGCGACGTCACTCGAAGTGTTCATTCTACCTTAAGTGTTAATACAAAAATATCGTAAATAAATACATTTTTGCTGAAAAATGTTTCTGGTATACAAAGTAATATATCTGCACAGAAAAAACTATTCCGTGCGAGACGAAACAAATTTGATCGATACAGAAATAAACTATGAAATGTAAAAAATTCCTCTACAAAGACAAAAAAGGTCTTGTGGCAGGAATTTTCTCAACAAAGGAAAATCAAAATATTCTCAATTGAGGGTTAAAGAATGTTTCTAGAAACAAAATAAAAGTCTTCGTGGAAAGTAAAATAATATAGTGTTCGTAGAGTAAAGAATTTCTCTGAAATAAGTTAGAAATTGTTAGTACGGAGGGCCCAAAATTTGTGAAAAAAAAATTAAAATAAAGTAATCTCATTTGAAGATCAAAATATGTTTCTCTAAACAAAAGACAATCCTATGGAATGGTGAAATGAAACGGTATTCGCAGAGTATATAATTTTATTAAGAGGAGAAATGAATGTTGGTTACTGCGGACTCAGAATTTTATCTTTACGAAGAGAAAAAAGTAATCTCCGCGAAGAATCAAAAATGTCTAAAATTTGAAATGTCGAAAATGTGACTTATCGGTGAGTTAAGAATTTCTTCAAAAGGAAAAAAACGTTGATACGGGGAAGAGAATTTTACCTACGAACATTTTTTAAAAATAATCGCGACAAAGAATCTCTAGATCATAAGAATTTTTGTATTCGTTTTTTATTATTTTTTAAAACTTTAATAATAAAAAAAAGTAAATAATTTTACTTACCTTTTCTGAATTTTTTCATGTTTCGTCGCTGTTTTTTACCCAGTATTACAACTCGTGTTTCTACGAGTTGGTCGAATTGACTTGCGGGTATATGTATTGTAAAGCTAAAAGCTGGATCGTTAACGATAGTAGAATGCAACGTCGAATTTGCGACTAAGCTTTTGCTTATATCTAACACGTTATCATCTGCTACAGAGTTACCGGGGATAAAATTATTCCATAAGCGACATCTGACATGATCTTGGTCGCAAACTACGTAGTGCGACGCCCGTTCGGCGGGGTCTGGACTCGCGGACGCCGATTGGTCGGCGGTCTTACGCGCCCTCCCGATTGGAGCCGAGCGAACCCCGAATTGGGCTCATGCCCCATGCCCCAACCGGTATTGCATAGGACCCGCGCCACAGCTGTTCGGCTCCCACTCTTAATCGGGCCGTCGAACGGTGCCCAAAAAACGTGGCGAGAGACTACCCTTTACAGCGAACTATTTATAATCTACATGCATCCGACTAAGTCAGTTCTCAGGATTCTCCCGTGGGTTCTCTGGGTAGTCCAGAGAAATAAATAGTGACGCAACGTAAGACTAAATGAATAGGAAAACTATATTTAAATCCACAACAAATACAAATACAACGCGGTGCAACATATAATCCACCTCAACGCTTCTAATCCTAAGACGCCAATCTTCCCGTCATAACAGTCATCAACGTGAGTACTGGACATTCATTCCTCACACATACATGAATACGGAGCTGTCTTAAACCGCTCGCTAGGGATAATCCCCTTCGGAATTTGGCACAGATTCGGGCCTTTAAAGTTCCGCGAAATAGACCCGATATACGCAATGTCTATATACATATACAAAGTTCGCCGGTACTTATCGTGCAGGTACACGCTGACTTCCCCCTCTCTATCGCGGCTGGTCTAGAGGCGACGGCACCCAACAGCTGTGTCCCTCGTCGTGGCTTGGGTGTACGAGCGCGGTGACGTCACACGTCCCGCCTTAGTATCCGTCGCTGTTTAAGGGCTCCTGCCCTACTCCTGGGTCCCTCCGCCGCCGCTCGGTCCCTCGGGCGCTGATGCACCCGCTGCATCCGACGCCCCACTTGGCTCCTGGCGATCCTTGGTGATGGATGCAACTGCACCGGGGTGTCGGTCCGGCGCAGTGGTATCGTCTATTCCCCCGGGAATAGATGGAAGTGGGCTGCTGGGCCAGGGCCTGAGGTACCTCCTGACTGACACGGATGTGTCCTCCTCGTCCAGCTGTATTGGGGAGCGTCTCCACGACTCCGGGATGGCTCCCTCAGGACTCCACGAGGGACTGTCGTCCCTCGGGAACACCACGCCTGTCCTCACGCACCCCACGCCAAGGTCGTATGTCCCTTTTATTATTTCCGGGATATCTTGCGATGATATCCCGGATTTCGTTATGCCACTTCTTTTACTAGAAATTCGCGGTGCACGGATGTACAGGCGGG
>OX463772.1:4551094-4606882 GCA_949825005.1 Gasteruption jaculator | reverse complement strand
AAAAATGTTCGTAGGTAAAATTCTCTTCCCCGTATCAACGTTTTTTTCCTTTTGAAGAAATTCTTAACTCACCGATAAGTCACATTTTCGACATTTCAAATTTTAGACATTTTTGATTCTTCGCGGAGATTACTTTTTTCTCTTCGTAAAGATAAAATTCTGAGTCCGCAGTAACCAACATTCATTTCTCCTCTTAATAAAATTATATACTCTGCGAATACCGTTTCATTTCACCATTCCATAGGATTGCCTTTTGTTTAGAGAAACATATTTTGATCTTCAAATGAGATTACTTTATTTTAATTTTTTTTCACAAATTTTGGGCCCTCCGTACTAACAATTTCTAACTTATTTCAGAGAAATTCTTTACTCTACGAACACTATATTATTTTACTTTCCACGAAGACTTTTATTTTGTTTCTAGAAACATTCTTTAACCCTCAATTGAGAATATTTTGATTTTCCTTTGTTGAGAAAATTCCTGCCACAAGACCTTTTTTGTCTTTGTAGAGGAATTTTTTACATTTCATAGTTTATTTCTGTATCGATCAAATTTGTTTCGTCTCGCACGGAATAGTTTTTTCTGAGCAGATATATTACTTTGTATACCAGAAACATTTTTCAGCAAAAATGTATTTATTTACGATATTTTTGTATTAACACTTAAGGTAGAATGAACACTTCGAGTAACGTCGCCTAAGTTCGAGATAAAAAGGGGACGAATTACAAATACTTCTCGATGAAATAAAAATCTGAAAAAAATCAATCCTATCGAAGTCTCTGAAAAGATTGTTTTTGCATAATAATAATTTCAAAATATTGTTAACAAATTACTGAAATAAATAATTTTGCAACAAATTATCCGGCAACACAATTTTTTTATTTTGATTATTTTTTTGAATACGTATGAATTTTTTCTAATTAACGATTGTACATGAAAAAAAACACGCGATTTTCAACGTTTCCAAAAAATTCAGAAAAAAATTCATAGGTATTCAGAAAAATAAACAAATAATTTTTATAACAAAAAAAATTGTGTCTCCTTGTAATTTGTTGTAAAATTATTTATTTCAGTAATTTGTTAATAACATTTTGGAAATAGTATTATGCAAAAACAATCTTTTCAGAGCCTTCTATATTCGTCATTTTTTTCAGATTTTCATCTCGTCGAGAAGTGTTTGTAATTCCCTGTCATTTTCTCGAACTTAGGCGACGTCACTTGGAGTGTTTATTTTACCTTTAATGATCTATTGATTCACATCGATTGAGAATAAACTCTATTAACGTAATTACATTTATTTGGCATTTATCGCCAATCGCTATAATACTATATATAATGATTATTTTTTAGGCGAATGGCAAGAATTTATTACTCAGAAAATTTGGAAGAGCACGAGATCAAAGTTTGCGTATAATTTCCACCACCATCATCTTAATGTGGACTGCACGTCCGGAAACATCGGCGGTCGATGTCGCTGCGGTTCTGAGATCAGCTGCATTATAGAACGCAACGAGGACGATATCGTGACGATACATTGTTCAACTACAGCTCCAACTGGCGAGCAAGAGTGTGGAAAGCGATATGTGCGGGGATCTACAAGAGCAGAGCTGGGTGAAAAATTACAAACCAAGTCAGCACATATGCTTCGTTGTGAAATGGCAAATGATATCATGAACGAGGGTGATCCCGTCCCTCCGCATTTGTCTTCAACGGATGTTATGCGCAAAATAAAATCGCAAGCTGCAGCATCTCGGTATTTACATCCAGATCCTATTGCAGCTCTCGAATTGTTAAGTTTGCACGAGATAAAGGAAGAAATTCCGTTTATAGGTCACATACCTTTTTTTATTCATTACTCAACAAAGCATCAACGAACGATTTATATAACAGCAAGCGAAGAGCAACACGTCAGCCTCTCTATCGATGCAACAGGTTCGATAATCGTTCCGATAACTCGACAAGATAAATCCAAGTCGGAACCTATATTTTTATACGTTGCTGTACTTGTTACTCCCGCGGAGCCCCTGTCCGTTGCACAAATGCTAAGCGAACGACAAACAATGGGAACAATTCATTTTTGGCTGACCCAATGGATTTCTCAGTGGGGATTGAGACCTCCTAATGAAATAATTTGTGATGCGTCGATAGCTCTGTTATCTGCAGCCGTTCGCGCGTTTACAACGCAGGGTACAGTCAATGAATATGCAGACGAGTTTTTCACAAATGATTTACCCGCGTGTTATGTAAGAATTGACGTAGCACACTTTAAAACGTGGGCCAATCCCATGCGAGACTTACGATCCGAAATCGGATCGTGTACAGGAATATTAAGGAGGCAGAACGGATTGTCCGCGCTTTATTGACGATCGCTCGAAGTAGGAATAGCGACGATACTAAAAACGGCAGAGTGTCAGCATGTGATAAACAAAAAGCCTACATGATGAAACTTATTACGACGAACATGATGGAAGAACTCGATCTCAATAATGAATGGACCGAAGAATCTCTCGAAGAGACCGATAAAGATTGCCTTCCGATGCCCGATCGAAGTAGAGCCGAACCCAGTAAGTGGCGTAAATGGGGTCAAGAAATTGATGCTTCAGTCCTAAGCAAAATAAAACACAGGCCAGGAACAGAGCCTAATGCGCACTGGCGGCCAATGTTTGCCGATCGGCTGATAGGAAAATTGAAATGGCTGCCGTTGTGGAGCTGTATAATACGTGATAAATACGGGTACGGACGATGTCCAGAATCGAGTGCGCACGTCGAGTGTTTTTAAACAGACACACAAAACTTATATTGACGGTCTGTGTAAATTGGACGAAGCTGCATTGGCCGAAGAAAGACAAAGAGGCAGGCGAAACAAGAATCAACACAGGGACGATTCCTCATACCGTGAGGAAGAAGTCAGACCCGACGATACCAATTGTACCTTGGTAAATATCTCATAGAAAAGCTACTTGCTTTAATTACAAATTTTTATTTACCGTGATAAAAATGATAATTCTGGCTCGATAAAGATAGTCCATGTATCATAAATATTGTGAAATAGTAAACATCGAATAGTTAATGTTGAATTAGCAAAGGAATTAGACACGTGGATTCTAAAATCGTTAGTGCTACTTTGAACCGATAAAATTCATTACAAATGGCTAATCCGAAATTGGTTTTTCTCAACAATTTATATTTCCCGGACAGCGAAATTAATGATCCGATGCTGCATGGCTCACCTATCATCAAGAAGCTTCTTCCGATGATAGAATGCTCGACGTCAACTAATTGTCCAGATGTAAGCGATTCGGTAATAAATAGTCCATGCGTCGACAGTGCTAGATCAAAACCAAGATGTCCAGCGTGTAAGAACGACCATTCTCCAGGGAGAGCTCACCGATATATTGTACGTATTGTATTATTTACACTAACGGAACGGTACGTGATCGTATCCATTGTCATTAATATATACGGCATTCATTGCAGCTTTGTAATCGAGCCGTCCATATATTTGATACTTGCTCACGACCGGTAGAACATACCGAAGAAGGGTATGGGGAGAAGCGTATGTGCATTGACTGCAGCGAAAACGCTGAAGCGCCGCAACAGATTAAGACTCGTAGAAATGAACACGCGTATAACCAATCGACGAAAAATAATAAGAAATGGTCTCGTGTCTCGCTGAGTAGTATCGTTGGATCACGAACTACAAATCGACAAAAACAGGAATCTCGTGCGGAAGAGATTGGCATTAAGCAGTCTCATGACGAGAACGGAAATATCTCCATAATAGCAGCGCCTAAAAATGATATGACTGAAGAAAAAAAGGATAACCAGAAAAATGTAGCGTGCCGAATTTCTTCAAAAAGTAAAAAAATCAGTAATGTGCTGTGACGTGGTATTTGGGAGGGTCGAGCCACCTCCACCACGTGCACATCTGATCTTCCGTTGGGCGCCAGCCAGGATTCCCCTGGCCGTGCTGGGTGCTGAAAAGTTACGGAAAACAAAGTTGGGGACCGGAAAATAATTGAAAAAAAAGAACTCCCGGAATCGTTTTAGTATCACAAAGCCGGATCTTTATTTCCCAGCTATCCGGCAAACAATATGAACAAAAGAAACTATTGACTAGGCGACTATAAAATAAAACCGGAGCGCCGGTAAAGTATTCTTTTACAACAAAAAGAAATGGGGTAAAAAAAAATAAAAACAATTCTACTCTTAATACCGCACTCAATCCGGGAGAAATTCCGGCGACCGGATTTCACCGGCGTGCCACGAAATGGCGGCCGGAATGCTACCGGCTCGCCCGTCTCTCTCTCTCGCTCTCTAGTTAAATCCTACGGAGAAAACTCCCGGGAATATTGACCACGGCCTTCTCAGAGAGGCCGGGAAGCTCCCCTGGGCAACGATTACTAATCAATAAAAAAAAGAAAGAAGAAAAAGAAAAGGAACGAAAGGGGACGCCCCTTTTTTCCACCGGATCTCTACCGGCCACGTGCCGGGCAAAGAAAATGATCAAGAATTAAAAAAAAAGAAAACGGAAAAGAAAAGCGAGAAGCTGTTACAAGCCTCGCCCACGAACCTTTTATTTCTCTTTTAAAACGTACTCCGCTCGTTCTCCTCTACGATATCCAAATTTCCCCAAAATGGCAGCGAAACATCCGGCTGATACGGCGTGGAACGCGAGAATGAATTTCCCTTTGTCCTCCTCGAAGAGGGGGAAATCGACCGGAGTTCGAAGCGCTGGATTTTCGCCGGCCCGTATGGTGCTGCCCTCCGAACTAATGCCCGCTCTCTAGCTGGCGCGGGACGGTTTGAAACCGGCGGCTCCCGGATTCCTTCTTCCCGGGCCTTGCTACTGCCGGCACGTCCGGGCCCGGTGTTAATGATTTCCCCGGCCGGACCAGGGGTAGTGCTGGTGGTTTTTCCCCCGTCCTTAGGGGTGCGAGGAGGGTATCTCCCTCGGAGCGACAGCCGGAACTTCGAACGCCTCCTGGTTCCCGCGCAGCAATATGGCCGCTGGTATTCCAGCCATCGATTCCCCGGTTGTTCTGCGGTCGATTCCCGATCGGTACCTCGGCGAACTCATGGAAAGAGAACGAGCGGCGACAGTGACAGAAAAGAGGTTATGTACGGTTGCCCAGGGGACACGGCGGTGCCTTACCGGTTACCCGGGATTCGGATTCCCCGGTTCCCGCGTTCGACGCCTTTACCAGGTAGGACGTTATATTACTTTTGTGGATGGGGTTTGTAAAACCCCCATCACAGTGCATATCGAGAATGCTCTGCTCAAAACGGATTGCCCAGCGTATAAGAATCAGCATTTACCAAGTGCAGCTCATCGGTGTATAGTACGTATTTTATTGATCATATTAACTAAACGGTAGTTAATTATACTGTTTCATATTAGTATATACATCGTTTATTACAGATTTGTAGCCGTGCTGTGCATATTTTTGACACGTGTTCAGCGCCGATAGACAACAGTGATGAGGTATATTGACAAAGACGTATCTGCTTTACCTGCATTCAAAAACCGAATGCCGCGGAACTAATCGAGTCTCGTGCGTACGAGAACTGGCGTAAAATGCCGACACTGTTCCAAGCGAAACAAACTCGTAGTACACGACGCAATGTCAAAGGATCGCAAAATATAACTCGAGGCGATGAGAGATCTCGTGTCAAAAGCCTTGACGATAATAAGTCTCGGGATGAGAATGGAAATAAAGCCGTGGAAGGAGCGACCGAGAACTATACGATTCTTGAAGAAGACGAGAATAATACCTGTCAATTCGAAATCTCGTCAGGAACAGCAGATTCCGAAGCTTGCGGAAATTGTGATATTATCGAAGGAGCCCCACGTTTTATGGTAGATATCATAGTATTAATAGTATATATTGTATTGTATCGTATTTACAGCATGAATATATTTTGACCGTACGGATTTAGATTTTGTATTAATTCATTTTTACATTTCTGTAAACGGCAGGTTGGACCTCTCGATTGTTGCTCTTCGCCGGCTGAAGAAGCCGAAGCTGAGCTTGAAAATTGCAAAGACAGCAACGATAATGACAATAAAGAAAAATACATGGAAGCACCATCCAGCACAGATGCGAAGAACAATACCGATGCGAGGCCACGCGGCAAATATCTCCAGGAAACTTACGCAGCGCACAACTTCCTTTTAACCGGGGAATTATCTTCCGTACCGATACTGAAGAGTGGAAACAAGACAGAATTAAATCCGATTCGAAAGGGTGGCGAGCGAATTGACTTATTCAACACTTGTGCTTTGGATAGTGCTTTTCAATTAATGTTGACCACGACCTTCGATAGCCCAACGTTTTTTAAAAATACGGTCAAACAAAACGTTGATATCAATCGCTTCGTCAGAATGATCCATGATGTTCACAATAAAAATGTGACAGCCGCTACATATCGCATGCGATCGGACTTCTTTGCGACCACTTCGAGAAAACGGGGCATCCGGAAGCTTTCATTCATGGCTGAAGAATTTCACCTCAGAGGCATAGTTCACTTTGACCCTCCTCGGGGTTTGCGAAAACCGTCGCGTGCTACGGGTTACAATGATCCTCTGGGCCATTATACGGCATTTTGTTTGCGACAACGTAGATGGGTTCAATTTAAAGAAACGACGAATACACGTTCAGCTAACTGCAGTGTTTCACCACAATTAATCATCTACTCGAAATAAGGAACTGTGATAGCACGGATCTTTGAAGCGACGACAATTTCATTGCAACGATAACTTCGGAAAGCAAATCGGGACTGTCTGCAACCGAGATTTCGCTCTACATGTATTATCGTTTCAGAAACGATATTGGCTATCGTGTTTTTTTTCTATTTGTAATATTTAATAAAGCATATATGGTTTCTAAAATCTCAATTTAACAATCTTGCTTCTTTGGTCAATGTACCTGTCATCACAATAATCAAAAAGAAAAAAGAAACAAAAAACAATATAACTGTCTCACAAAATGCGCATCATTTATTTCATGGTTGTTAAAGAATAAGACGAAAAGGAATTTATTTGTATTATACTAGCTAAGCTCTGATCTTAACTAGTCCCTATATAAGAAAACAGAACGACTCGTGAATGGTTTTTGAGGTCCGTGAACAGCGTATAAAAAACTTCAATATAATTTAATAGGATGTCACGATATCGTAAAAGTAATCAAATTGTTTATTATGAAGAGACAACTTGAAGACACTCGACATCGTATCTCGAGACGCATTCTAATGAATAGTTTGTTTTTGACACATTTAAAAAGCACATGCAGAACTATTAAAATTAGTGTAATACAATCAATAGCAGCTCTGAAAACGGATGCGACTCGCTTAACGTCGCATCTGGGAAGAATAGGGAAGGATGCAATAAAAAAAAATCACTTTACATAGTGCTCAACTTACAATTTTATTCGAAGATTGCGAATTATTTTTTGTGACAGTCATGGGTCGCTTCATCTTCTTCTTACAATTTGGTCGAACCCGAGCACCGAAGCACGGAAGTTCTTTTTCTTTAATCGTAATGATTTAATAGAAGCTTAAATCATTTAAAGAAGGTGTCACCAGAAATTTTCGAATTTGATGTTCGTAGTTAAGCACATAAAGAGCTCTCAAATACGATCTGCATAAATCCACAGAAATCCAATAACATCTGATAACCTTATCGCAGGTAAGTTCGAATTAGTTTGAAAGTTAAATTATAAAAACTTGAAATTAAAAAATTGAAGTTTTTTGTCTTGGATATTTATAAACGACATTTATAGTACTGAAATAAGGTCGGTATAAGAAATTCGGGTTCGTTTCTTTGATATTTGTAAAGCACATAAATAGCTTTTAAATATAGTGTGAATGAATCCACGGAAATCATAAAAACATCTGATATCGTTATTTGCAATCAGCTCGATCCTCTTAGGGATAAAATTAGGGGAATTTAAAAAATTAGAGATTGTTCTCTTGGATGTTTATAAAGCACATAAAATTACGGGTCTATTTCTTGGATATTCGATAAGCACGTAATCGGCACTTAAATATAATGTGAATCAATTCACGGAAATCACAAACACATCTGATACGGTTATTTGCGATCAGCTCCATCCTCTTAGGGGTGAAATTGGGGAAAATTAAAAAAATAGGGATTCTTCTCCTAGATATTCTAGAAGCACATAAAGAGCACATAAATATTGTCTTAATAAATTTATGAATAGTGCTGAGATAGTCAGTGCTCTGTTAGCTTAACAGGAACCTAGCAGAGCACTTTTAGATTTCAATTTGCCGCTAAACGAGGCGAGCACAAAAATTATGATTACGGCACAAAATTAGCACATAAAAAGCACTTAATTTTTGTTTATACTAAATTAATTTTGGGGCCTTTGCTCTGCCAGCTTCACGGAGGTGATGCTAGCTACCATTTCATTCTTCCCTAAAACGAAAGCGCCTTCTGTGGTCTTAGGACGTAACACATATTTTCTACAATTAATTAATCCTTTTGTCGCTTATTCTCAGAAATTAAAGGACTCACATTAGGTGTAATTAATGAATTATATAAGAAAAACACAGTTAATTAGTACTGTGACGTGGATTTCGCTACGTCACTTTAGGAGGGTTTCTCAACCCCGATCCTCGTCGATTTCGGCCCTGAAATGTCCAAACATGCACGGAAAATTTGGGAATTCAGGGGGACTGGGCACCAGGTGCAAAACACCACGTTTTCGACTAAAGAAAAAGGAATCGGTCCAACTAGATCAGTATATGGTAGAGGGGGGATTCGTTATAATGCAAAAGAAAAGAAAAGCAGACGTATGAAAATTAATAACAATAAAAATATATTCGACAATAATCAAAAGAAAGAAATGACAAATAATCATTCGAAATAAACAACGACGAGTCGAAAAAAAAACGGGACCCGGGCGCGCTGAGCCCGCTCGTAATGGAAAATCTATCTGGCTACCCGTTACTCTTACGGGCAGCACTTCAGCCCGCTCGGTCGCAAGAAAAAGAAAACCGCTTACCGCCGATGTCGACAAATCGAGAATTCGGATTTTCTCTCTCTTCGAATATTCTCCGTCCTTCGGGTTTCGATTGATTCCGACTAGGTCGGGCTTTTCAAGAATTACTCGATTTTCCGGGAATCGTTTCTCTCTCTTTATTAATTCGTTCCTGTCGGTCGTATGTCCAACGTGGAAGTTGCTTCTCTTCCGGTTTCTTCTCCGTCGAGGCGAGTACCGCTCTAGTCGTTGAGGGTCTCGCCTGGGAAGCAGAATATCGTCGCTCTCTTCCTGAAACCGGAAAGCTACGTGGTGGAATTCCGCCGATTATTCGGCCTCCTTTCCTCGTCGACGATTTTCGTTTCGACTCCTTCCCACAGGATTTCGGGATTCAGAGACCTGAAGTTGGGCTGCGGCATTTCTTCTTCGGAACGTTCCCGGAAATGTCGACAGTTTCGGTCAATTCGATTGGCTGTAGCTCTGCGGGTCAGCGCGCCGTGTCGAACGCTTCGGATCGGCAGCGAGTGATGTCGCCACTGGTGCGATTTCGCAATACAAAAATCGATCGAGATCTCTCTCATAATTACGATAATACAATTTTACCGACTGTGACGAGGCGTGATAACATATGAATGCTTAATTCTATCTTACATGCTAAATGGACTTCCAGGTTGGATCGATTGCAAATCATATGTTCGCGGACATAACCTAACGGTCCGAATTTTCGTTCGTGCTGCGTAAAGTGACGGGAATCTTTGCGACAGAGAATAATTCTCTGTCATAGTACATTGATACTAAGTACTTTAATATTAGAGTAGTACTACCGGAAAGTTATTGACGGTTCAGAAAATGCTGAAATTTGGTGTGTTGGTAGATATTACTTTGTAACGTGGCGTTTCGCACGCTACGTTACAAGTGATATTTTGGAACATACCCGTCCAGAGGAGATGTCAAGTCGGTTGGATCGGTATGTATTTTGGCTACGGAATCATGTAAAGGGCTAGATCCCTTAGGCTAAGCTTAGGATAAGTTTAGATATAAGATAACGATAAGCGGCGTATAGGGGAAGCCATAGGATACGATTGGTTCGTCTTGTCGATCGGAGAATAACCAACCAATAGGGCACTCACCATTGGGATCACTCGCCACCGATCAAGGAACATCTGTTGGGACATCTGTTGGATTCTCGAGGAGTTTCGGAATCAGTGGGACCACGCAGTACCGATTCCTAATTAGTGGCAGCACCTTCCGACTACCCAAGGAGTGCACGATCGCGCAAACGCAGCCACGCCCCGAGGATCGAGACGATGAAGAAGAAGAAGATCGGCACTTCTCCCTTGAGCGGTGCCTTGATCGGACAGCTTGGTGACAGACCGCGAAAGATAGAGACGAGGCGAACATTTTGGGTGATCCGGACTTTGGATCTTTTTGGGATTTCCTTGGTTTGTTATTCTTTCGTTTGGTGAGTGCCCGCGGGCTGATTTGGTTTTTGAGCGAGCTTTTCTCTTTGCTTTCGATTTGATAAGAAAGAGAAAAGGCTACGCTACGTCTTACACAGATTGATTCGGTCGGTTGGGTGAAAACCACGTTTTCCCCACAACCGTGGGGAGCCACCGCAGAGCCACCATCTTGTTCTCGTTACCTGGGTGGCTTACGAATCCAGATTAGCTCCGAACGTTTTCAGATTTGGCTTCCCCCTTTCTTTTTGTATTTGATATTAGGATATATTTTTAAACGATTGTTTTCTTTTGTTTCTGTTTATTTCGGATTGGACCTTTTTGGTTTTCTGTTTGGTTTCGCCATCTAGTTTTTGGCTAGGTCCATTTGGCGATCACGTGGCGAAACAGGACCCGAATTGTTACGGGGATTTTCCTCGATATTATTATTGTTATTACTTATATTTCTTTTTCTTTATATTAAAGTCTATATTATTCCAAATTTTGCCTTTATTCATTTGGAGATTTTCCTGTAGGTTGGTTCTTCCCTTTTCAGGTTAGGTCGGCAGTCGACGGAGTCGTGGCGGAACCTTCACGTCCCGGAGATAAGAGATAGTCGGTTTTGGATCTTATAGTTTTTGGATTGCTTCGGAGAGTCCTTTGGGACTTTTAGAAGGTTAAAAATTCCCTGGCGCCCTTTTGGCTTTGGATTTCTCGGGAAAGGGTGTCAGTTTGTGCCGAGAAGCCGATCCCGGGGTTCCCCGGTTACAACTTATGAATAAGATTCAGTTAACCTTTTCGTGCCCGCATTCTTGGGAGCCTACCGTCCCCCTTAGCCCGCCCGTTCGTCACCCAGTTGTTCCCTCAATACCGCATTAAAAATATTATGAGGATTATAATAGAAATTATACACTGAATTGGCGTAGTTACACACTGAATAAGCGCCAGTCCCAAAACGGCTATTATCGGCGGCGGGCAGCTGCGGAAAGTACAAGCAGCCCGATATTTGCCATTGGCGGGCAGCTACGGAAAGTACAGGCGCCCGATATATCAGGTTCGCGGGCGCGAAAGGTTTAAAGTTCGGTAAGGCTTTGGAGCGTGAGAAAAAAGATGCAAACATTTCAATTTGCATAAATCCATACTTTTTTTTAAGGCTTAATTATACAAGACTAACGTTTCAGAATTCCCTGAAATTTCGCAGGATATTAGCTGAATGATTAACAAACATATTGAGTGCATATAAACAAGTACTTAGAGCCTATAAACGTAGAAATAAAGAAATGAAAATGAAACTATACGACGATTTCATGGATAATGAACCGTTTACTCAAACGATGCAGCAACGTCGAAAAGGAAGTTAGGTAGCGCGTACTATTTGAATTCTCACGTGCTTGTTATAAGAAGAATAATATAAGAAGAGTCAGCGGTAATATTTTGGGAAATAGAATAAACAAACAAAAATTGATAAATTATTAATTTATGAAAGTCCTTTATTATGCTTTGTCTTTATGTTCGGCCGGATTATAATGCTGTGTATGTTTATACGTTTCGATCCAATATTGCGGATCCTCTTCAGTAAAATTTTTTGAAATAAAAATATAAATAAACTGTTGACAATAAGTCAATGATGCCAATTAAATGTTAGTTGTTGTAAAATAGTTAGTTTATTTAAAATATGCATATATCTATTAAGTATATGTCTTACATTAGTTCCAAAAGTGATGCCAATATATTCCAGAATAAAGACAAAGGATTGTTACGTATACGTAACACTCGTCGAATCGTGAATGGAATTTGTCTGAACAGATAAGGGTACCAACGGCTTCTCGAGAAATCTTTGGAGAAGTCATAACAAAAACGAACCAAGGAGGCGAACAATGAGATGATCCTTTTTTTTCTCTCTCTGTTCTTAGCACAATAAAGTCCAAGTGACCACCACGTGCATTGAGTCTGGAAAATTTCTCGGTGGAAACCCGAAACTTCCTGAACTGTAAACTTCCTAAACTCATAAAGTCGAGATGTCATTTGGCAAATTATCAGTTGTTTGCAAAATCCCCTCCAGAAGGATTCCAAGGAGCCCTTTCCAACATTAATTGTAAAATCCCGACCCCATAACTTGGGGCCCAATGAGAACACTCAAAGATTAATTTGTCCAATAAGGGACGATGGGCGACTTCTTTTGGAGAGGAGTAGTTAAAAAAATATCTTAAGTACAACTGAAAGCAGGGTTCGACATTCTTTCGAGATCGCTCTTGACGGCAAGACAAACAAATTTCGCGATCTACCAACTGCCAAGTTGATCTTAACTTAGTTCGGTCCCGAAACGAATCTACTAACTCCAACCGCGGTATCGGGTTGTAAGTTTCCAGAAAAGGTGAAAAATAAAAACTATCTTAGAAAGGAAGTTCAGTGTGTGTCAATTCATTGAAAACCACCTACGACCTCGATCATCAAAGGCACCATCCTCCACGAATCGAGAGCAGCCTCCCGCCTCTAGATCACCTGCTGGAACCATTAACCACCGGCCTGGAAATTTTTCCTGTTACGAGCGAAAAACTCCGAAGGACCCAGACTCACCGCGAAAAGTAAGTGAAGGATGTTTACTACGATTGGATTCCCCTTTCAATAATCAATTCCATCACTACTTCTATCACTGTTTCTAATATTATTACTATTCAAATTACTATTTCATTTTGACTGCTATCTCGGTTACTACTCAAATCACAATTTCATTTACTATTTCTTTTCAACTGCCACCTCGAATTTCAACCTACCATTCCAAAGTCTATCTTCACTACTATTTCTACTACTATTTCAATTACCACCTCAAAACTATTCCTCAACCTCTATCCCCATTACTACATCGATTATTAATTCAATTTAAATTTATATTTCTATTTCTGTCCTGAAATACTAACTCTATCCCTAACACTAGCCCCATTTCAATCTCTAATACTAATCAAATCTCTAATTTTATTTCGATCGTCAATCATATTACTAATTCTATTTCGACCTTTAACATCAATCATATTACTGTCTCTAACACCAATCCAATCTTTATTTCTACTCCGATTTTTCATCATCAATCACATTACTATTTCTAACACTAATCCGATCTCTATTTCTATCTCGATTTTTTTATCAATCATCTTATAATTTTTTACACTAATCTAATCTCTAATTTTATTTCAATCGTCAATCATATTACTGTTTCAAATATTAATTCAATTCTAATCTCGTTCAATACTAATATTATTCCTACTCTTAGTTCTGATACTAATCCTATTTGAATACTACGCCTATTCCTATAATATATACATATATATTAACCCAATTTCAGCATTTATTCCGTTTGTTTCTATTTTTGATCTATTCTATTTCTATTTCCGAGCAGACAGCCTGGAATTACCGGCTGCGCGCTCCCTATTCCATTTCTATTCCCGAGCAAACAGCCTGGAACTGCCGGTTGCGCACTCCCTATTCTATTTCTATTCCTCAGCAAACAGCCTGGAACTACCGGTTGCGCGCTCCCTATTCTATTTCTATTCCCGAGCAAACAGCCTGGAACCACCGGTTGCGCGCTCTCCATTCTATTTCGAACGAATTCCTTTAGTTGTACCAAACCTGACTATAATCATTTCTTTTTGTAAATACATGTTTATATACGGAGCTCAACAGGTCTACAGTTTGTTTTGATTCCAACCATTTCCTATCCCTGAATCGATATTTCGATATCGATTCAAAAATGGAAACCAAGTCTTGAGTTGGTCTCGAAGGACCATTCGATACCCCAACTTTAGACGTAACAGTATAATAAAGGACTTTCATCAAATATCGACCAACAAAGAATAACAAATTATTTACAACATACCTCGAAATTCTACAAACAAAACAATGTCATTTCTGAAATATATTGGCATCACTTTTGGAACTAATGTAAGACATATACTTAATAGATATATGCATATTTAAAAAAAAAACTAACTATTTTACAACAACAACTAACATTTAATTGGCATCATTGACTTACTGTCAACAGTTTATTTATATTTTTATTACCAAAAATTTTACTGAAGAATATTGGATCGAAACGTGTAAACATACACAGCATTATAATCCGGCCGAACATAAAGACAAAGGATAATAGAAGACTTTCATAAAATATCGACCAACAAAGAATAACAAATTAAATTATTAATTTATTAAAAAGGAGACTGTAAGTTCTTGCAAGCACAGGAACACGTGGGGTACTAATTCCCCCGACATGGAAAGTTTGGACCCAGAGTACAGAAAACTGTAGACAATTTAATGAAACAGTTTTTATTAATTATAGTTTCTTTGGGGAGTCAAATAAACCCTGCATTGTATGACGAAATTTTAAGCGATGACGTAGGTCTTGCTATTTGTACAGTGAAAGTGGATGCTCCTAAATGTAACCCAATATGCCAACCCTGCGACGTTTATTTTTATAGGCAGATTGGAAATGTTATCAAACGCATGCAAACTTGTGCTTATTTAATTGAAAACACTGTTTCCCCTGTTTATATGATAACTATCATCCTACGGTTTGCAAACCCCAAGATGCATTTGACGATTGGTTGTAAAATTTAATTATGTTTCGTTGTTTCTTATTTTTTTTGTTATTATTTATTTAATAAATAAGAATATTGAATGAAAATCAATGCGTTTCGTCCTTTGTTCGTCCACAATTTTAAATATGTTTGTAGAAATAAAAAATGATGCAAATAAATAAAGGAGACTCGATCTAGCGTTCTAGCGGTTACGAAGCTCGAACGCTAACCACTCGGCCGCCGCCACTGCTTGTTAAGGATCGTAACGTAAGGGAATACACGCGTCGCATCGAAAATCGCAAAATTTTGCTTGCGTTTTTCTCGAAAACGCTTGAGAAGTACGCCTTAACATTTGCACATTATATTGTCCTAGTGGACTACTAAAAGTGTGCAAAGTTTGAACAAAATCGGTCACCCACGACCCTGATGGAGCCCTTGTCAAAGGTCAAAGTATCATCAAGAGACGCGGTAGTGTCTCGAGACAAGTTCATGTATGAATTGGGAACGAGCGCTAACGTGTATCGTTTCTCGACCGAACTAGGTGCGGGCACATGAAAAACAGCCGAAACACGTTGTGTATATTGCGACCGCCGTTCTCTCCGATTCCCCTTCCTAGGTGGACACGGAGATACCGGGGCCTACAAATTCTGCCCCTTCGTTCCTTCCCGCGAGGGTAAGGGCGTTTTGGGGTCGGCAACCTAGCTCTCAAGAGCCCAAAGGGAGTTTTTGGGCGCCAGTCAGGATTCTTTTTGGGGACCCTGGCGCGATACGCAAGAAAACAAAACAAAAAAAATTCCTGAAAATAACAAAAAAAGGAAAATGCGCAACACACAAGACAAAAAAACAAAGAAAAAGAAGCAACGCACTACTGAAGGGGGAAACTTAGGGGGGGCTCGGCTGGCTGAGGGGTGAGCAGGAGTCCCAGAGGGGATCCTGTCTCCTTCTTAGGAAAAAAAAGGGGACTCACGCGGAAAATAAATTTAAAAAAAGGTGCAACGGCGCAATTTATTGATAACAAGAAGAATTCGACTATAATTTCGTGAAATAAAGAAAAATGAGTTCGCGGTACAAGAAAAAAAAGAAAAAACGCAGCGAGAATCAAAAACAAGAGAAATAAACGCAAAGCTATACAATAAAAAAGGAAATCTAATAAAATTCGGAGCTGAGAGGCAAAAGGGGGAACGCGACAGAAAGATCCCGAAATATAACGCACGCAAAAAAAAAGGAAAGAAAAAGAAAGAAATTCGCTAGAAAGGAAAAAAAAGAACGCTAAACCATGTTACCACACGATCGCAAAGGAGCACAGCACAAGATAAGAGGAGATGCTCAAAAAAAGGGGGACCGAAAAGACGCGATGGGGGCTCAATTAAATCGGAAAAAGGGCGGAAACGAAAAACTTTACAAGGGAAGACGAGAGCGGGAACAAAAAAAAGAAAAGAACGAATAACAAAAGGGGGAATGAGAAACGAGAAAGGGTACGGTACCCTTCTCGCTACCTTTGTTCGCCGGATTTCACGTCGATGGCGTGGTGGCAATCCGCCTCCGCTCCAGAAGGGTCGGCTCCAGGCACTCCTCCAAACGGGCACAAAACCAATGGGCAAAAAACAAGCCTATGAGTTCTTTTTGGCGCTTCGGCACAGCACTCTCAATTCCGTGATGCTCAAAAAAAAAAAACAGGAAATTCGGTATGGCACGGCTCGGCGGTCCAAGTATCTGGAGATCCTCGCTAATTTGCGGGACTTCCATGCTCCAATTTCCCCTTCCAGGGGGGTGCGCTACTTAATTGGGCCAAGAGGTGCTGACCTCTTTCTGCTAGATCTTCGGGTCGATAGTCTCTACTAGATCTCTTCCTGCCTTATCACGGAATCGTCGCCGGCGGTCCTTCCTTATCGACGAAGATCTTGATTCGACGCTATCCGGCGATTAAGGATCTGCGAACGAGGGTACCGCAACGGGAATAATTCGTTAGTGTCCAAAAGGGAAATTCGCAGGGGAGAAAATAGAGTTTCAGAATAGGGGGAAAGGGAGGCTGTGCCCTCACCTATTCTTACATGGAGCTAAAAATAAACGCTCACGGTTTCGCGAGAGAGAAACAAAAATAAATACCGCATAATAAATCCCTGAAAAACAATCTTGAATAACCAATATAGCGCAACAAAGACAAAATCAATAATCATCACTAACAATAAAAGTAACATAATAATCGTAATAGTAACATGATTCATAAAAAAAAAAACAATTGCAAAAAGAAGCATCGCAAAGGCGCTTAACTAAGGTTTAAGAGTCCCCCTCCTCTCAGGGAGATCCCTGGACTTCGTCATAGCTGCTAATAAAAATCATAAGTAAGATAATAGCAGAAATATTTGAGGAGAAAGAAAAAAATCAAAAATAAATAAGAATAAAAAGAAAAAGAAAGAAAGAAAAAGTGCCGCACCTGGAGGAGTGGCAAAATGCCACGTCACAATATACACAGCTTCAACCTACGTATACACTCAAAAGCATTCTGTCCGCATCAGTGACGGCTCATCGGTTTGCTACGCCTTAGGCAATTCAGACGCTCCCGTACAGAGGTGAGGCTCAGGGCCGTCTATATTTTTTATGATTTATATATATCATCAAGAGACAGGGTAGTGTCTCAAGATTACCATTATAATTTTTCAGTACTCTTTGTTACACGCGCTAAAATTAAATTTTATAAAACCTAACCAGAGTTCGATAAACAATTAATATTTAATTATGGCGCGTTTACTGAAGCCCATACAAAATTAACGGAGGCGCGCATTTATGAACACAGCCAGAGTTTCATTGTAAATTTATTTAATTTCAGCTTGCTTACTAAAACGCGTTTAAAAATTTATTATAATTGTATACAATTAAATTTGGTGGGGGGGGGGGGGGGGGGGGGTAGGAGTGGGGAAGAGGGTGCGGAAAATACTAGGGGTGGGAGGGGAAGGAATGGATGAGATGGCTGGAGAAGAAAAGGGATAAGAGCAGAGACGGAAGTAAGGAATGGGAAAGAAAGGGGGAGTGATCGAAGGGAGGAGTGGGCAGGAGAGTGAATGGCATGGATGGGGGGTGTATGGGTGACAAGGGGGGGAGGAGGAGAAGAGAGCATACGCCGGAAACGGAGGTCCAAAAGGTAGGGCTACTCTCTCTCTTTCTTTTTTTCTTTTTACTTAGGGCGCAATTAAGACAGTGTTATAAGTTCGAGATTTTATTACGTAATTTATTATGTAATTAGGTATAAGATAAGGAAGTTAGATAATAAAGTAATGCGGCGTGCGATACGGGCGTGGAGATTTAGGTTAAGTAAATGTAAATAGTTGTAAGATAGAATAAGTTAAGAATAAATGTAATAGAGACATAGCGTTACGGTGCGAGTGAGAGGAAATGAGGGTGAGAGTGAGAGAGTGGAAGAGTGGAGTAGTGATGAAGAAATTGTAACCCAGTAGGGAACAATAAATCATACATACATACAATTAAAATTGGCGCGTTGCAAGAGTGTGTTAAAAATTTAATTTTTCAATATGCTTTATTAAACGCGCCAAAATTTAATTGTATACCATTACAAGAAAGTTTTAAACACGGTTTAGTAAACGCGCCAAAATTAAATAAATTTACAATATTTGCAAAAGGAGACAAATCCGCCTAAAAAAACTCCCGGTGCAAAAAAGTTGAGACAAGTTCATATATGAAAAGTGATACCTCTACAAAAAGCACATTTGATGCACCCCCCCCCCCCCCCAAAAAAAAATTCTAATTTATACAAAATGTCCAAAAATTGAAAATGAGAAAAGAAGAAAAGAATTGATAATGAGAAAAAAAAACACATCATATTTTGTATAGATGATAGAATAAAATAAACGTGAATGAATATCAGTGTGTCATCTAAAAAATAAGACTTAAAAGTTTTGTGGTACATTATGAAATTCTTCAGCCAAACAAAGTAGTTAAATCCGATAACATTAGACAAGTTCGTTTTTTCCATTATATCGATACGAAGTAATTACATTGGACCAAACGTTGACAAAAGTACCTAGTACTCTCCACCTCATATGATTTGTCAATTTCTTCCATAGCCTCTATATATTGTCTATGTGGCTATATCTGTGGTAATTAAAACAAAATGGAAAGAATTTTTTCTGTTTACGTGATTAGAATCGGTACTGAACTTGTCGGCCCTCGAATCCAAACGACAAGCAATAAATATCTTACAACTTAACCCGTTAACGCCTGTAAGGCCATTTTGCAGACCACTACTTTTGAGCTTACTGTATACAATTCGATTAATAGAAAAAAAGGAAAACATGGAATTTATAGTTTTTTAAATGCTTTTTCAGATGGTGTCATTGAAAATCTGACAAAAAAATTTTTGAGTACTCTAAAATGGAGTTGAATGGTAAAAAACGTTGAAAAAATAAAAAACTCTTTTTTTAATTGAATTTTTCGGTAACTTGCCGTTATGGAATTATCTTGAAACCAGTGAAGATGGAGGACGCGATGTCTGAACTTTAAAAATATGTATTGACAAATGTTTTTCCCTCACTTGAGTAATCCAAAATGGCTTCCAAAGTGAACAATTTTACTCAATATCTGTCGGTCGCTTTAACTAATAAACTATTAATTTTTCGAAAAAAATGTTAAGAATAAAAAGTGTTTAGAATTTGTCACGGAATACCTCAGAATTTTTTTAGATTTTTTTTACGCATTTAAAAAAATTTTGTAACACAAAATGTTTATAAATTTTCAAAAATTCACAAAAAATTCTAAAAAATGCTAGAGTGTTCCTTTAATAATTCTAAGCTTTTTTTATACTTGTCAATTTTTTCTGAAAGTTGATAGTTTTTGAGTTATCACTTTTCATACATGAACTTGTCTCATCTTTTTTGCACCAGAGGTGTTCTTTTAGGGGGTTTAAATTATTAGCAAAATCCTAGCAAATGTTACAATAAATGTTTAAATTGTTGTCCTTGCACAGCTTGGCAATGGGCGAACCTATTATAAAACGCTGTAACCGCATTCCGATACATTTGCGTTGGTATCATTTGCATCGCGTGAACTATTCTGTTACTATCCGCACAGAAAATAGTCGAGGGGACTCAAATCCGGATACCGAGCTGGCCACTCAATCCGACACCTTCGCCCTATCCACCTGTCCTGAAAAAACTGATTTAGATATTGATGGACATTAATACTATAATGAGAAGGAGCTCCATCCTGTTATAAATAAATATCCGCCATTTTTCCATTATCCACTTGTTCAATGGCTGGAACAATTTTCAACGAAAAAAGAGACAACCGGTTAACGCCGAAATACCAGCCTACACGTTAAGTTGTTGTGAATATTGTGTATGACTGTCTCTCATCCACTGTGAATTAACGTCCGTCCAGTACTTGCAATTATGCCTATTCATGTTACCAGTCAGTTGAAATGTTGCCTCGTCAGAGAAAACAATATTTTACAGTAATGTGGGGTCACCGATGACCATTTCTATCATAGTTTCGCAGAACTGAACGCATTTATCGAAATTGTCTTCTGGTAACTCGTGAATTAAATGTATTTCATAAAGATGCTATTTATAATACTTAATTTCAAAATTTTGTGAACAGATCCGAAACTGATTTCCTGTTGCTGAGCAATACGAACAATAAAAGCGTTCAATTCTTCAATGAATGATTGCAAAACATCCAATGCTTTATTTTCATTCATTGTCGACTTAGGATTACCAGATTTTATATTGCCTTCAACATTATCAGTATAACGAAAATGTTGAACACCACAGTACTTTTCGAGATTCCCTTATTTGGGTTTCGATAATTTTCATTGAAATCTAAGAACAGTCAGCTCTGTCGCGATCTTAAAAGGTTAGTGATCGAAAACATTTAGCTTATTTTTCTTGGACCCCTTTTTTCTAACTTCAATCTTTCTTATTGTGTTGGCAGTATCGTGACAGAAGAGGTTATGTTGCCTAGATTAACGACGCCGTTTCTCATTCACGCAGGATATTGAAGGATTCCTGTGCTGTACCGTTTGCCCGGTTGAATTCAGAATAATTTCTTGAAGATAAACTCCAGTAAAGTATTGTATGTTGGGGATCGAAAAATATTCGTAACAAACAATTATTAACTGTATTTTGCAATACAAATTTTCTTTAATTATTACAGTCAGCGTCAGAAGTGAGTCAACACGAACGACGTTCTTCCATTTGTCAAAATTATGAAAAGGAAATGTTCTGCTCATCGATTTTTACCACAAAAAGTGAAAGATTTATTCATTAACAAAACTGCGTCAAAATACCTCATACATTTTTTTACAGACGTCAACAAAAGAACATCATATACTACGCGTTAAAAATGAGTCAACACTGACATGTGGAGTTAGAATAAGATAACATTTTCAGATTTTTGATAAAAACTAACATTTAGTTGACCCCCCTTTGCTTTTCTTACACATTCTAGCCTACGTGTCATAGACTCAACCAGCTTGGTTGTAAAATCTCGAGGGATTTTCCTCCACTCTTCTAAAAGTGCTGGTTTTAGCGTTTCCTTGCTGGTTATGGTCATTTGCGTATCTGCCGGTTCAAATAGTCTCAAATATTCTCAATTGGATTAATATCTGGGGACTGTGGGGGATGATCTAGTACTTCTGGGGTCCTATATAACAATCATTCCTTTACTATACGTGATGTATGCTTGGGGTCCTTGTCTTGTTGGAAGATCCAATGGCTCGGCAAGCGTAATTTAGCGACACTGGGAGCGAGATTCTTCTGCCAAACTTTTACGTATCCCTGGGCATTCGTAGTTGTTTCAATAAAATCCATTTCTCCGCCACCCGATGCCGCGAAATACTCCCACACCATAATTTAGCCACCGCCATGTTTAACTGTATGTTGCAGATGTTGATCATAACACTCTTCATTTCGTTTCCTCCAAATTGTTCTGTTTTGCCTACCGAATATCTCAAATTTGCTTTCGTCGGTAAAAGGAACAGTTTTCTAAAAAGAAATATCCTTGTTTTTATATTTCTAAGCGTAGTCTAGCCGCTTTGTTTCATTTGCTTTCAAAATGTAAGGCTTCTTTCTCGGACATCGGCCATGAAATCCACATTTATTCAGAACTCGTCTAATTGTGCTGGCACTTACGTGTTTCTCGGATTCGGTAGTAATGTCTTTAGCAATTTGCACTGCACTAGATCCAGGATTTTTCTTTACTGTGTAAACTACTTGCCTGGCATCTCTTTCACTTAGCTGTTTTGGCCGTCCCATTTGTTTGAAATTTTCTACTCTCTTAAAATTTTCGAACTTATCCATAATTTTTTAATTGATGTTGGATGCCTTCCCACAATTTTCGATATTTCGTGAAAAGATTTGCCTTTTTTTCGCAAATCTATGATAATTCTCCGACTCTCTAAAGAGATTTCTGTCCGCATGTTTATCAAAACTGTTTTACCAAATCACTAACTATCCAGTACAAATTCTGTTTTCAAATGAATAAAGATGTACTTGAAGTGTCCTCTGCGAGTGGAACTGCGAGGAAGTGACAAGGAATCTAACATATCTATTTTACAAACATTTTGGAATGTAAGTGTTGATTTACGTTTAACGCGCAATATATGAAGTTCTTTCGTTGACGTCTTTAACAAAAATGTATTAACTATTTTCACGCAGTTTCTTTGTACGTATTTTATTGTTAATGAATACTTCTTTCACATTTGTATTGAAAATCGATATGCAGAAGATTTTCTTTTCATAATTTTGAGAAATGAAAGAACGTCGTTGGTGTTGATTCACTTTTGACGCTGACTGTATTTTAGCACACACCCAACGATGGCTTAGAAATTCCAAGCGAAAACATTGAGAAGTAAATTTTGAAATTAACATGGTGGTATCTAACCAACTAACAATAAGGCTCAATAAATTAATGACGAACTAAGGCTTTTTCTATCATTATTATTCGGTGTTATTCTGAACGTTTAAGGTATAAACTGGAATACACTGTATATACAGTACTGGACAAAATAAATCATACACCTTAGAAGAAATTGTTTTTAGTAGTATAACTATTTTTCCAACCAGCAAACTTATTACTAAATCTACTAAAATTAAAGTTTCTTTAAGTATTGAAATAAAGGACATATGAAATAATTAAGATTGTGCTCAATTTTTTGATAACAATACATTAGTCCATATTGGTATATTTTGCCTTAGACAAAATAAACTATACACTTTTCGAAATCACAGTTAACAAAGAAAAAAAAATTAATTTTCATACTTTGAGTACTTGGTGTGGCCCCCTTTAGCTTTTAATACCGCTTCCAGTCGGCGTGGCATAATTGCAACAAATTTCTTCAAATGTTCAGGATCAAGTTCCTCCCAAGCTTTCTGGAGTGCTTCGTAATAGGATATCTTGTTCATTATGTCCGTTTTATTTACCTTGCGGTTCAAATAAGCCCACAGATTTTCAATGGGGTTTAAGATTGGTGATTACAGTGGTCATTCTAATAGTTTTATTCTATTCCATTTGAAAAAAGCAGCAGTTTTCATTACCTTATGCTTTGGGTCGTTATCTTCCTGGAGGATAAAGTTGTTTCCTAAATCCAATTTTAAAAGTGATTCTTCTAAATTCTTGCACAAAATATCTACATACGTTTTTGCTGTCATAATGCATTCAATTCGAGCCAAATTACCGATAGCGGACCAGGCAAAGCACCCCCATATTATGATGTTACCACCTCCATGTTTTAATATCTTCTGAATATTTATTTCTTTGAGACACCCTAGACCGTTGTTTTTGTCCCAATAATTCAAATTTGCTCTCATTAGACCACAGTACTTTCTTCTAGAAATCTAAAGGCTTTTAACCCCTTGGTCTATAACCACGAGTGTGACTCATGGTAAAGAATTTGTGCCATAAGCGAAAACCACGAGCCTGACTCGTGGTAAATAATTTGCGCCGTAAGCGAAAACGACGAGTCTGACTCGTGGTGAGGAATTTGGGCCATAAGCGAACGTTGTTTATTATTTTACAATTCCTTTTGTTGCTCCGAAATATACATGTCATAAGAAGTATACATTTTGCGCTAGTTCGCGACCGACCTTCTTGTTTACTATGGCTCGCGCGATCGGCAGATGGCGTGTAGGCCAAAGGGTTAATATACTTTTTGACAAATTCGAATCGCAATTTTGGCAAATTACTCAGAATACATTAACACATGGAGGTGGTAACATCATGGTATGAGGATGCTTTGCCGGGGCTGGTTTCAGTAATTTGGCTCAAATTGAAGGCACTATGACAGCGGAAACGTATATAGATATTTTGTGCAAGAATTTAGAAGAATCACTTTTAAAATTGGATTTAGGAGACAACTTTATCTTACAACTTCAACTTACCTCCAGGAAGATAACGACCCAAAGCATAAAGTAATGAAAACTGCTGCTTTTTTCAAATGGAATAGAATAAAACTATTAGAATGATCACCGTAATCACCAATCTTAAACCCCATTGAAAATCTGTGGGCTTATTTGAACCGCAACGTTAATAAAACGGACATAATGAACAAGATATCCTACTACGAAGCACTCCAGAAAGCTTGGGAGAAAGTTGATCCTGAATATTTGAAGAAATTAGTTACAAATATGCCCCACCGACTGGAAGCGGTATTAAAAGCTAAAGGGAGCCACACCAAGTACTGAAAGTATGAAAATTAATTTTTTTTATTTGTTAACTGTGATTTCGACAAGTGTATTATAGCAAGATTGGTTTATTTTGTAGAGGGCAAAATATACCAATATTTACTAATGTATTGTTATCAAAAAAATTGAACACAATCTTAATTATTTCATATGTCCTTTATATAATGTAACGTGGAAATTTTCCTCCGTTACATTAAGTTTCTTTTTTGCATTAATTATTTCGAATTTCTTTCGCGCCCGTTACTAAAAACGGAGAATAAGGCTCAGGAACCTCTCCGAGAACGCCCGAAACCTATTTGGTAACGATGTATTTTTGTTGCGTACTATTCGATATCATTTATTATGTTTTTACTTATTCTATGTTCTGTTGTTATGGCTAAAATCTCTATTTTTTTATTCGGATCCCTATCGTATACTTCCGTTAATTCCCTTCCTGACACCCTCTTGCCAATTTCGGATCACGAAGATCAAATACGGAGGACGAAAAAGGAAGAAGAAGAGGACTTCATCTTCTACAACTCCAGAGCGAGAGAGAAGGAAGGAAGGCTCCCGAAATACAGGATCGGCTGTACTCTAGACAAGGAAGGATGCCATCTAGCGATTCACAGGAGACGGGTCGATAACGACAAATGGGTCGATGCCATAATTATCACCCGAGCATCGCAATTCCCGAATCCTGCGACAACTAGGATGGCGCTACCGATAACAGTCAGAGGGGACCGAAATCGGCTTCCCTCAGAGATTCTTCAGCCGCCGTACGGGAAACACTATCGTGAGAACTGTGTTCAACTACCTACAACTACCTCCGGGATTTTTGGGACGTTTGAGAGGATTTCGACGGAGAAACCGTATCCTCGTCCGCCGGGAGTGGTCTTCGGAAGTCCAGGAGCCGCTGCGATCAGGTGATTGGAGAAATTGGCATCCTCCACTTTCCTATTTCCCCGGTAAAAATCCCGAAACCTTTCTTTTTGTCATCCCGCTTCCGCTATCCATTTTTCCGACTATTAGGCGATTCGGTTTAGTATCTTTTGATTTATTAATTTTCTTTTTGAATTCGTTCTAATCTCTCGCAACTATCTTTTTGTCATTTCGCGTGTTCTCGTTTAAATTCTAAGTGCGGAACCGCGAAGTTCACTATCTTTTTCCTATCGTTACTAAAGTTTGTAAATTTGTAAAATAATTGTGACTGAAATATACGCCGATTCAAGATCCTTTCTCGAATCGGTTAGAAAAACCAAAAGTCGTCTGAATTCTGACAATTTATTTCCGAATTCAGACAACGGATCTCCTCTGAGAGGGTATCATAGCTCCTTCTGAGCTAGACCGGGCCCCCTCAGGGAAAATCCGCGTCCGAATCATCGGACTGGCGCCCAACCTCCCGACTTCCTTCCTTCCGATACAACTCTCTATCTTCCGAATTTCCCTGAGCGTGGAAATTTGCAGCAGCAACTCCCCTTTCGTTACCACGGTCGCAAGCGACCGGGAGTTGCGCTACAATAAATACTTAAAGAAACTTTAATTTTAGCAGATTTAGTAATGAGTTTGCTCGTTGGAAAAATAGTTATACTACTAAAAAGAATTTCTTGTAAGGTGTATGATTTATTTTGTTCAGTACTGTATAACTTTCAACATATAAAGTTATAGAACATCGTCTCGAACCATTTCCCAATTGAAAAGAATTTACCCGTGTCTGGAAAAATGTACTCTGCACAGAAATACTACTCAACCCATTTGCGCGCACATACGATTAAATGCAGTATGGAGGTCTGACAAGGAAAGGTCTCCAATCCGACCTCACCGATTTCAATAATTTTTGGATATGTTATAGTATTCGAAAAAATAAGAGACACGTATTTTTTTTATCTGCTGACATCCACTTTAAAGGGGTGAAAACCACCACTAAACTTTTATCCGAAAATCTTTTTTTATCATATCTCAGCTTCTAATTAATATTTAAAAAAAAAACAAAGTGAAAAATATTTGTCGTAGGAAGTCGAAGATATGAGGTGTGTTTATGACCCAAGGGGTTGCAACCCTTATTTTATATCTAAAGAAAACCAGATTTTTTATGATTTTTTCCTTCCAAAAAACCAGAGTATGAATTGAAAAAAATAAAGAAAAGCATTTCCGTATACTTTATTGAATATTTCAGTTGTCGTGTTTCAGGATTTTTTACGCAACCGTCCCCAAATACCGTAAACTACCCCTTAAAGTAATGCATCGCATGTAAATGATGAAACAGTTTTTATTCTTGAGATTTATTACACGTGGAAACAGAATGTAATTTGTATCAAAAACAATCATTTTATACATTTTTCGCAATTAGTAGTATAAAAGGGGTGATAAAAGTCACTCCCAGAAGTGAATTATTCAATATAACTCGATATTTATTAATATTTTTTAATGGAACTGATTGAAAATTCTTTTTTAAGGGAAGATTTATCCCTTATCATTTATTTATCTCTTATCCCTTATCCTTTTCTTTTTATAATTAAGTTACAGTATCTTACTTTTCAAAGTATTGACAATAATGGTAATCTTCAAAAAAGTGCTTAAAACATAAAGACTTCTTACACCAACCACATCGTATAACAGCAATATTGTTACATTCTTCTATCTCGCACCGTACATTGCAAGAATCTCCAAAAGAGAACTCAACAGGATTTTCAAATTTATCTGGTTTTTCATTAATGTAACCAAAGTGGTTCCATTCTCTTTTGGAGAGACAATGTTATTTCTTAAATTACATTTTAAATTTACAATTAAGAAATAACATTATAAAACTACAATCTCTAGTTCATAATCAGCTTTCTTCGCCGAGATATAAGAATATGTTTAAATATTCCTAGTACAAAAGTGGTTACATTAATGAAAAATCAGATGAATTTGAAAATCCTGTTGAGTTCTTCCTCTTGGAGATTCTTGCAATGTACGGTGTGATATAGAAGGATGTAACAATATTGCTGTTATACGATGTGGTTGGTGTAAGAAGTCTTTATGTTTTAAGCACTGTTTTGAAGATAACCATTATTGTCAACACTTTGAAAAGTAAGATACTGTAACCTAATTATAAAAAGAAAAGGATAAGGGATAAATAAGGGATAAGAGATAAATAAAGGATAAGGGATAAATCTTCCCTTAAAAAAGAATTTTTAATCAGTTCCATTAAAAAATATTAATAAATATCGAGTTATATCGAATAATTCACTGCTGGGAGTGACTTTTATCACCCCTTTTATACTACTACATTGCAAAAAATTTTATAAAATGATTGTTTTTTATATAAAAATACATTCTGTTTTCACGTGTAATAAATTGTAAGAAAAAAAATTTGTTTTCATCATTTACATGTGATGTATTACTTTAAGGGGTAGTTTACGGTATATAGGAGCAGTTGCGTAAAAAATCCCTTCGTAAAAACAGATAAATCTTCCCTTAAAATAATTTTTAATTAGTTCCATTAAAAAATGTTAATAAATATCGCGTTATATTGAATAATTCACTGCTGGGAGTGACTTTTATCACCCCTTTTATACTACTTGTAACAGGGAATATCGATTCCCTGGTACAAAGATCTCGAACCTCCCACGCACTTTCCCCACGACTATTCGCGCCGCGAAATTCAATCGATACGATCGATCGGCATGGATCGATCGCATATACGTCCACCGTGGAAGTCAATAAACACTTAGGTTAAGTTATTCCGCGGTGTAAGAGCGACACAATGATTGTTAGAATTAAGGCGGCCGAAATATAGATTAGATTC
The DNA here is from genome assembly GCA_949825005.1 of Gasteruption jaculator. Classification (NCBI taxonomy): domain Eukaryota; kingdom Metazoa; phylum Arthropoda; class Insecta; order Hymenoptera; family Gasteruptiidae; genus Gasteruption; species Gasteruption jaculator. Next base: position 4,578,414 of record OX463772.1, on the reverse strand, counting down.
GCATTAGAGATCGTAGCGTCGATAAGAGTAGGTTCGGAACGGGCCGAGGCGAGTCGCGATAACCGAACACGAGGCGCCATCTGTCGAAGACGACGGGGACCAGACTTTCGACCACGTGGAGATTCGTCGCGGAGACGAACCGGCACTGACGTCATCAGAACCACGTCAGTCGAAGCAGCCGTTGGTGGAAGGAGCAAAGTCGACCCCGGAACACTCCAGGAAGGATTTTCGACGTCGTCCCAGCGGGGAAAAATCGAGAGACGTTTTCTCCGAAGCAATGGGGATCGTCTCTACCGCAAAGTCGAGGCCAACGCGGAGTTCCGTCCACCAGAAGGCTCGTAGATGACTCGAGGGGTACGAGTCGTCACTCGCAGCCAATGAGGAGGCTCGTAGCCCCGAGATCGAGAAGAAGACGCCGGAAGTGAAGCCGACTTCTTCACTTCTACGCTGGACGTAAACCTGTAAGCACGTGCCCACGCGGATAAAGAGAGAGAGAGAGAAAGAAAGAGAAAAACGCGAAGGAGGAAGACGACCCGATCGAGGGATAAATATCCTATTTTTACGACGTCGTCGACGGAGCAGAGGACGCCACCCGGGACCCAGAACGGAGAAAGCGTGAGTCCCGTATTCGTTGTCGCCGAAAAGGAATCGAGCGAACTCAGGAGGTCGAGTCACCTGAGTTGACAGGTGGCCATCTTGAGCGAGCTCGTCGCTTCGTTCGCGCTACCTCGCCCCGTTTCTTTGTTTTTTCGTTATTTCTTAGTATTCATTTTGTAGGATTTTCTTTTGTTTTATTTCGACTATTTTGTTATCGGCAAATATATTTATTTTCATTTTATTTTGTCTGTCGAACGTGTCGTTTATGCGAACCCTCCCCTCTACCATTTTCGTTTCCTGAGTTAGATCGCGGTGCATAGCACCTGCCGCCCACGATCGAGCCCTTTTCCCGTTATTTCGATTTCAGGATTTCAGGGTGATTGTGACGTGTGGGGTGTGTCGACACCCCCCAACGAAGGGATTGTGAGATCCACGTCACATACTATATTGCAAAAAATTTTATAAAATGATTGTTTTTTATATAAAAATACATTCTGTTTTCACGTGTAATAAATTGTAAGAAAAAAAATTTTTTTTCATCATTTACATGTGATGTATTACTTTAAGGGGTAGTTTACGGTATATAGGAGCAGTTGCGTAAAAAATCCCTTCGTAAAAACAGATAAATCTTCCCTTAAAATAATTTTTAATTAGTTCCATTAAAAAATGTTAATAAATATCGCGTTATATTGAATAATTCACTGCTGGGAGTGACTTTTATCACCCCTTTTATACTACTATATTGCAAAAAATTTTATAAAATGATTGTTTTTTATATAAAAATACATTCTGTTTTCACGTGTAATAAATTGTAAGAAAAAAAATTTTTTTTCATCATTTACATGTGATGTATTACTTTAAGGGGTAGTTTACGGTATATAGGAGCAGTTGCGTAAAAAATCCCTTCGTAAAAAAAGATAAATCTTCCCTTAAAATAATTTTTAATTAGTTCCATTAAAAAATATTAATGAATATTGCGTTATATTGAATAATTCACTTCTGGGGGTGACTTTTATCACCCCTTTTATACTACTAAATTGCAAAAAATTTATAAAATGATTGTTTTTGATACAAATTACATTCTGTTTCCACGTGTAATAAATCTCAAGAAAAAAAACTGTTTCATCATTTACATGCGATGCATTACTTTAAGGGGTAGTTAACGGTATTTGGGGACGGTTGCGTAAAAAATCCTGAAACACGACAACTGAAATATTCAATAAAGTAAACGGAAATGCTTTTCTTTATTTTTTTCAGTTCATACCCTGGTTTTTTGGAAAGAAAAAATCATAAAAAATCTAGTTTTCTTTAAATATAAAATAAGGGTTGTGACCCCTTGGGTCATAAACTTCACCACATATCTTCGACTTCTTACGACAAATATTTTCCACTTTGTTTTTTTTTAAATATTAATTAGAAGCTGAGATATGATAAAAAAACGATTTTCGGATAAAAGTAGAGGGGTGGTTTTCACCCCTTTAAAGTGAATGTCAGCAGATAAAAAAAAATACGTTTCTCTTATTTTTTCGAGTACTACAACATATCCAAAAATTATTGAAATCGGTGAGGTCGGGTTGGATACCTTTCCTTGTGAATAAAATTGACAATATCACTTGCAAGGGAACCTTGCGAGGTGTCCCCCTCCGATTTGGATGAAATTTGGATATGTTGTAGTGCTTTAAAATCTAAGAGACACGTATTTTTTTTTATCGGCCAAAAAACGGTTTAAAGGGGTGAAATCACCCTTCAAAGTTGGGTACCTCAAGGGATAAGAATGCAGTTGCACCTAGAAAGGGTTGTCCAAATTTAATGCGAAAAAAACTAAAATACTCCTTATGAAAAGTAATGAAAAGCACATGTTAAATTTATGAAAAAAATTTCTTCCTAAGGGGTGAACCACCCCTCGATTTTTCTATTTCTCACCCCAATGAGCAAATTTACTAACAAATTTCGATAAAATATGCACAATTTAAAAGTAGAGGTCCAAATACAGTTGACCTGTTTTTGCTCATTGACAGGGTAGCAACATTAGGGGGGTAAACTACCCCTTTTAACACTTACACGCTTTCTTTCACATGCAATCGGTTATTTCGCCATTCAAACGTGCAAAATCAATTCAAAATATTTTCCTCTTTAAAAATCCGTGATCCAACCCGCAATAACCGAGCTACCCCTAATTAATTAATTAATTTCGAATAATTAACAGGGGGTACCTCATACGCTCCCCGTGTTACTAATGCCGATGTCGAAAAATTAGCACTAAACGGCTATGAAACTTTCACCTTACTCTTCAGTATATTTGCTGGAAGTATTTTTATGGGGGTAAACTACCCCCTTTAGCATTAATGTGTCATCTTTCACACGGAATCTGTATTTTCGCCATTCAAATGTACAAAATCAATCGAAAATATTTTCCTCTTGGAAAATTCGTGATTTGACTACTACATAGACTACTCGTTTTTCAAGGGCTATGAGATATTCAACAGCTATGAAATTTTCGTCGTACCTTTTTACATATTTAAGCGATAAACTATCACCTTACGCCGTTATGCACCATCTTTTTTACCGAAACACTCTTTTCGCACTTTCCCCGTTTGTTGAATTAAAAAAAAGTAAAAATACATATTTATAAAGCAGCAACGCAATAACGTTATTTTCTGTTCGTCGGAGATATTTTAACCCAGTTCTTCGTCAACAAATCATATATGTATGAACTGTTTATTATAGATAGTAACTTTATCTCGTTAAAACACCCTTATTTCTTATGATATTAAAAGCTGTAATGAGAAAATATTCGTTAATGGTAAGACTGCCAGTATCATCATGTGACCATGTACTGCAAGTTATCTGTTTCATAAATTCTACAGTATCGTAACATAAAGATAAGATAAAGTTAAACTGGAGATATCTTTGTTCAGTGAATACAACATAACAAACCGACCAAGTATATAAACCGCATAAAATCGCTGCATTCGCAATGTGCACTTGTTCTTTCAATCGTAACGTCGAAAGATAGTTCATTATGAAAGTGAACCCGATAAATGTTATAAAACTTCTTTTGGCTACATTCGAAGTCCTAAATATCGCAGAGACTCCAGTGAATAATGCTGAAATAGAACTCAAGGAAAATTTCGAAAAAATTCTGATTGATTCTATGGGTGATTACAATGCTGTTGAAGTGATAAGTGAAGAAACGCTAGATTTTCAAGAGCCGTTTAAAGAACATGAAGCTCAAGCTATTGAGGATAATGAGATGGAAGATCCAACTCACACATATCTCGATACTTGTTCTGCGGATGAAGAAGAGTTAAGTTACGATTATAAAAGCAGAGCAGTGGAATTCTGGAGATCGGGTAAGAAGAAAAATTATAGCGTCGATACAGTAAAAAAGAACTTCAAGAAAGTACAATCTGTTCGACAGTTAAGAAGATGGGCACATCAATTGAATAAAGGAGGAACTTACAAAGAAAAATTAATGAGAATCAGTGAATTTACATTAACGAATTTGCGGGAGGCTCTGGATGCTGGTGTGATTGTTCACGATATTGACCTGCAAAGATGGGCATTGCACGCTAAAAAAGAGATAGGGTTTCAAGACTTTCGATTCAAAGCTTCTCCTAGTTGGCTTTTGAAGTTTAAGAAAACGCATCGAATCGTATCCAGAAAAATTAATAAATTTGTTACAAAGAAAACTATAGAAAACCGGGAGAGTTTAGCAATAAATGCTGAAATTTTTGTGAATGAGGTAAAAAAACATATTGAAAAATATGGGCAACAAAATATATATAATTCTGATCAAAGTGGTTTCCAACTCGAAATTCATTCTGGTCGAACCTTAAGCGATGAAAGGGTTAAAAAGGTCGAATGTGTTGTTCAATCTGTATCTGCAACAACGCATAGCTATACAATACAACCCATAATAAGTGCCGATGGAAAATTGCTTTCCCCTCTTTTTATTGTTCTTAAAGAGCCAAAGGGTGTGTTTGGACGGATTGTTGAAAAGCAAATATTCAAACCAGAAAATGTTTTTATAACAGCATCCAAATCTGGAAAATTGACTTCAGGTATGTACATAACAAGTGAAATACAAGAATTTAAATATACGTTTATTTTATAATAATAAAATATTAATTTTTGTTTGCAGATCATTTCAAAATTTTTTTGGAAAAAGTTTTTTTTCCTAATGTTGGTTATGATAGTGTGCTATTAATCGACTCTTGGAGTGGACATTGCTCAAAAGTTGTTAAAGAAGCGACGCCCGGAGACAAAAATTTAGTTACACTAATAATACCAGAAGGTACTACTGGAAAAATTGAACCACTGGACGTGTTTGGATTCAGGATATGGAAGAACTTTGTTAGGCATTTTTCTGATAGTGTATTGCTTTTCAATTCTGATATTAATTTACATTTGAGGAATAATATAATTAAATTACAATCTCTCACGCATAATCAGCTTTCATCTCCAAGATATACAAATCTTTTCAAATATGCTTGGTTCAAAAGTAATTACATAACAACAAAACCAGAACATTTTGACAATCCAGTTAGTTTCGGTTTCAGTCAATCCTCTAAAGCATCCTGTGAAATACCAGGTTGTAATAATGTAGCTATTATAAGATGCGCATGGTGCAAGAAATCTTTGTGTTTTAAGCATTTTTTTGAAGATTACCATTATTGCAATACTTTTGAACCATGATTGTATTGAATACGGACAGCGATTTGTACACAATATACACAATGAATATCAAATAAAAAAGTGATTTAACAGCCATTTTATTTCTTTAAATATCGGTAATGAATCGTTTTAGTGATTGATAATGAATCATGAATTTGCTCATATAAGATAAATTACATGCAATGCAATAATAAAAATTCTAACATAAGTACTTCATATAAATGTACTAAAGGGTAAGGCAAAAGTTTCATAGCTGTTGAATGTTTCATAGCTCTTCAAAAACGAGTAGTCAACGAGGAACCTCCTGGTAATTAATAGGAATTAATTAATTAGGGGTAGTTCCGTTATGGGAGTCAAATCACGAATTTTCCAAGAGGAAAATATTTTCAATTGATTTTGTACATTTGAATGGCGAACAAACAGATTCCGTGTGAAAGATGACACGTTAATGCGAAAGGGGGTAGTTTACCCCCATAAAATTACTTCCAGCAAATATACTGAAGGGTAAGGTAAAAGTTTCATAGCCGTTTAGTGCTATTTTTTCGGTATCGGCATTAGTAACACGAGGACTGTATGAGGTACCCCCTGTTAATTATTCGAAATTAATTAATTAATTAGGGGTAGCTCGGTTATTGGGAGTTGAATCACGGATTTTTCAAGAGGAAAGTATTTTGAATTGATTTTGCACGTTTGAATGGCGAAATAACCGATTGCGTGTGAAAGATAGCGTGTAAGTGTTAAAAGGGGTAGTTTACCCCCTTAATGTTGCTACCCTGTCAATGAGCAAAAACAGGTCAAGTCTATTTTGACCTCTACTTTTAAATTGTGCATATTTCATCGAAATTTGTTAGTAAATTTGCTCATTGGGGTGAGAAATAGAAAAATCGAGGGGTGGTTCACCCCTTAGGAAGAAATTTTTTTCATAAATTTAACATGTGCTTTTCCTTACTTTTCATAAGAAGTATTTTAGTTTTTGTCGCATTAAATTTGGACAACCCTTTCTAGGTGCAACTGCATTCTTACCCTTTGAGGTACCCAACTTTGAAGGGTGATTTCACCCCTTTAAACCGTTTTTTGGCCGATAAAAAAAAATACGTGTCTCTTAGATTTTAAAGCACTAAAACATATCCAAATTTCATCCAAATCGGAGGGGGACACCTCGCAAGGTTCCCTTTCGGTAGCTCTGCACACAGTCTTCCTTTAAGACATGGATTCAATCGGGACTCTACGACAACAATATTATGCACTCAGATGATATAAGAATTAAGTTTTTTAATACCAGTAATGGAACGAACGAGCCAAAAATTATCATGGTAATTGCGAAAAAAAATCTGCCGCTCTTTTCCAAGAAAAATGGCCACAGACCAAGGTAATACAGAATTAATCGATTGTATTTAAAATGTCCGGTATAGAAGATATTCATTTTGACCAATGTGTATGAGCTACTAGACGTGTAATATCAAATAACAGGAGCAGTGTTTAAAGTTTGCACACACCGTAGCTGGGAAAAGAGCACGTGTGTATAATACCTGTCCATCTTCTGCAAACACATGTCAGTTACCTGTCGCAGTTGTACAACATTGCATTTGAAATATCAGAAATAGAAGATATTAACTTTTATTAAAGTATATAAAGTACTAAAGGTGCAATATCAAATGATAGGAGGAGTGTTTAATTTTTTATGGGGTACCTGAGAAAGGAGCACGTATGTGTGGTATCTATTCATATTTAGTAAGTACATGCAAATCACTTGTAGGACTTGTATAAAAGCAAAGAAAGTAGAAAAAAGAGATGAGAAAAGATGCAGATAAGTTTCTAATAGAACGATTGATATCACGGTTAAGGCCAATCATAAATAAATGTCGTTATCAAGAACACGGTAGTATCTCGAGACAAGTTCAATATGTGAATTTGGTGTGAGCACTACCGTGTATCTATTCCCAAAACATCAAAGTCTGCACACACAACAAACCGTCGAAAGATTCCGTGTATATAGAACTGAACAATACATTCATAAGCAATTTGTCGCTTCCTTCATGCTTTTTCGTAACAACTTGTATCGCTTCGGAAAGTAAAAAGATAGAAAGAGATAGAGAATGCATATGATGAAGGTATAAAAGAGAATATGAAGGACCATTGACGAACACTATGTACATGCGTTGCAACGGTCACCGGAGGTGGGTAACCTAAGCTATGAGTTCCTTTCTTGGAATTCACTCGTTACCATGCTCTAATTCAGGTGGTGGGAGGAAAGGTCGTGGTTTTACGCAATTCCAAAATTCGAATCGTGAGATTTGGCGAATTGAAAAAAAAATCGAAAACAGATGCGTTTCAGCACTACATAACGAATTCCACCTCGGATGGGTCCAAAAATTGCGGCTCTACTACCCAGTCTTAATTTAAATACACCGCTATGCGAACTAATGCAGTTGCGCCCTGGTTGACTCAGCGAGAGGGGATCCTTTCGTGGGGACTCCGAGTATTGGTGAAAATGATGAAAAATACAAACAAGTGGTGATACTATCTCAACACTCGTTGTCTGAATCCTACAAGATAATTCTCACGCATTCAGTACGGGGCATCAGGTCTACGCCTTTCCGTAAGTAAATGAATCATACATGTTTCCGGATTTATCATACAACGAACAGGGATTAACATCATTTTGTCTGGCCATTGTTACGAATCATACCCGTCAATACAAATAATATTATTATTCAACGCTTGCGAATCAAAATCCTGGCACCAATTTTTGGGGTGTTACTTGGGGTGTTAGTAAATTAACTTTAACTCATTTGTTCCATATTTTCCACAATTAATCAATTAATTGATTCTTTTGTCACATATTCTCAGAAAGTAAATGACTTGCAGTAGGTATAATGAATAAATTATAGAAGAAAAATACAAATAGTTCGGGTTTTGCTATTTAGTTATTTCATTTATATCAAGTCCTTTAATGCTAAGAACATGTTACGAAAGTATTAACCTATTAAGAGCGACCGATAATTTGTGAATTGCATGGTTGCAAATACAATACCATTTGGGGGCTCTCGCCAAAATATACTGAAAATAAAGAATATTTTTTCACTCAAAGTTTAATATGGCGGACCACCATGACGTAACCAAAATTTAAAAAGTTCTGGATTTTTCATAAAAATAAGTATCCATGAGTATTTTTGTATCTATGCCAAAGGTTCAAATAATTGCGGATAAATTTATATTACTCTTCCACGAGTAACATGTCGGGATGGCTTACATTTAATTAATTATTATCCATTTTCTGTAAAAGATAATGAATTTGCTATAGTTGAATACAATCGTTTTGATCTCGCGGTTATAAACATATCCAAAAATCGAGTGTTAAAAGTTTAAGCTGTATTTTGGGTCGTTGCTAAATTTGTAGCCACATGTCAGTTTAAGAGGTTTGATATTTTCAAAAGGAAGAATGGTATATTTAATGGATTTAAAAACATTGATTGAATATCGTGTTACACCAATGCTAGTGTTCAAAGTTTAATTCATTGTAAACCTATCAGAAAACAATTGCAGAAAGCAAAAAATGGTTATGTTTTATCTCAATTAATTCGTGCGTATTTGGGTAGAAAAAAAATCTTGTAACTACAAATGTGAGGCATTTTGCAGGCATACAGTACAGCAACGATGTACAAGAAGCTGTTGACTTTATTGTAACTATTTTCTCCAAGGCTGAAGTCATCAAAACTGTAATGGAGCGCATCAACTAACAATAAAAATGTGACGTGAAACTTACAAATATACAAGATAATCGTAGTTCAGGTTTCTTTGGTATCAGTAATATTACAAAACAGTAATGTTTTCCCAACAAAAGTTAGGTTTAGTATTAAAAATGTTCTAACTTCTCGCATTATTATATGTGGCAAAAAATACGAAGCTTCTAGTGCAATATTTAATAACAGTGGCAATATACAAAAAAGGCATTATATTTGCAATTTGAGAGTAAAATCCATTGCCTGGATTTATGCCAGTGACCTAAAAATTGAGAAGAAACCCTGGACTAGAAATGATAAGATTGCGTATGTTTTTATTTTGGAACAAATTTATTAACGTAATTTAAAACAATCTAAATAGTTCTAGTTATGACTAAATTATTTATAATTACATCAACAACGAATTATACAAGTAACTCTACAAGCCGTACATAGCAAACCAAATGCAAATAGTATAAAAATCTTTTGTCAAATTTTAACTGAATACATTTATAGTTACAAGTTATCTAATAGGATACTATCTGTAAAACAGTCCAGACTATATATCATGTACTTTAGTAATATGTGCGAATAACTGAGAAATGGATACGCGTGTTGAGACGGCCTTAACTTCTACTGATGGCATTATGCTTGTACCGTGGCAAGTTCAAGTTTTAAAGTTCTTCAATTTTTGCCACACTGCGCGCCAACTTAATTTTGCGCAGTTAATTTTTGGTGAAATAAAACACAAGGAATTTTGGTTTTAACGCATACATAATAATTTAATGCTGTGTCCATTCCTTGCGGAGTTACAAACTTAATTAACTTAAAAATCTAACTATTGCTGACGAGCTAAAAGAATATGACATTTGGAGGTGGAAATAACTTTTTGTTCATCGAATATGATTGGTTAAAATATGTACGTTGGAGGATGGTTCAAAAAGAAAAGTGGTGGTAAACAGTTATAGATACAATAAGATGGGATGGTAGCATGCGCTACCTCACAATTGCCTGCATACGGAAAGGATTAAGGGAAATTCCGAAATTCATTAAAATTAAGAAGGGTTTTATGATGGGTCCCCTTTTACTACATAATATGAAACTTTATACCGGTGGGGTCATAATAAAGTACAAATTCTTATATTAGGGGTATTTTCCCATGATTGAAACATATGGTAAGCAAATGTTTAAAGCAAATCTTTCACAATTGGGTTCGTCTTGGAATTTTAAATAGTCTTTAGGTGTACAAAATATGTGTACTGAACAATGCTTTGAAACTACGCAAAATACTGTGACGTGACATTTTGCCACCTCTCCGGGTAGGGATTTTCTTTTTTCGTTATTGATTTTTGGTTTTTTTATATCTCATTTATGTTATTTGATGCGATCACTGATAAGTCCAGGGTTCTCTCTCAGAGGAAGGGAATCTATACCAACTGAGCTTAAGTAGCGAATTTTTTCTTTTACTCTTGCTTTATTGTCTTGCGTACACTATACCGCCTATGAATTTTCTTTTTGTCTTGCGCCATTTCTTTAATTTTCTATTTTCAGGAACCGATATTGCGTAAACATTATAGGGAAACCGTTAGCGTTCATATTAGCGTATTATATTGTAAGAAAGGACACAGTTATTCTTTCTCTCATCCTACATCGTGTGTTGCTTAAAATTTTGTGATCTCAAAGTTTTACTTCTCCCAAGGACCACCAACGGGGATAAGGAAGGTTGACATTGATTTGCCGTTCGACCCAAGGATCGAGTGCTAAAGAGGTCAACACTTTGTGGCCCACTAGACCCACCCCAGACCTCCTGGAAGGAAAAACTAGGGCATGGAGATCCCGATAATTCGCGTCGATCTTCAGAAGGATCCTGGATCGTCTTATGTTATTGTGCTGCCTACTGCAATCATTCAGGACCCCAAATTTATCCGAAACGTTGTATTTTTTAGAGTGCCGAGTGCCACGGGTCTCTTGCGCCGTCTACACTTCCATCAGGCTCGGAGCTGTACCCTCGAGGAGAGAACTCGGTTCCACTTGTGCCCGTGAAATCGGTATTGTACCTCCACTTTCGCTACCCTTTTTCTTCTTTTTTCGTCGAGTTCTTTTTCGCCCCCTTTAGCGTTCTATTTTCTTGCTCTTTCCTTTTCGTTGCCCTCTTATTATTTAGTTTTCTTCTCTTCTTCCTTCCTTGCGCTCGCTCTGTTCTATTTTTCTTTCGGCAGAATTGTAACACAGTTTCATAGTTTTCTTTCTAGCGATTTCTTTTTTTTTTTGTTAACAATTATTGAATTATCTCTGTTCGCGTTTCCTCTCTGTCTCAAATTGCGAATTTCATTTCCTTCTTGCATTTGTTTTTGAGAATTGCTTCGTGCGACCTCGTTTTTTGCTGTAATAGTCTTTACATTCCTATTGTTTCTTTTTTTAAAGAATGAATTACACATCTGCGCCTTCTATATTACAATCAGCGCGTGAGTCTCCTTTTTGGCAGAAAAAGGAGGCAGGATCTCTTCTGAGACTCCTGCTCTCGCTAGTTAGTCGTGCCCCCCCCCCCCCCTCCCCCCCTCCTCCTTCTCATTTAGCGTTTGTGCCGTTTTCGTTTTGTTTTCGTCCCTACGTTTTTTCTGTTTTATAAGAAAGTTTTGAGTTGCCTATCCCCGCGTTTGGATGGGATGAGCCCTCTGATCTTTGAGTGTGGGATTCCGGGACGATGCCGCCGGTTCGCGAATGAGAGTTCCGAATCTCTGCTGGTCGATGGCCTCCACCTCCGTGCGGAATAAGAAGTTAGTCGAACTCCAAAGCTTCCTTCGTCATGCCGATTCGAAATCTTGATGAACTTGGAACCATGTGCACTCTTGAGGGAGGAAGGCTGCGTGTCTATCCACCCGCTTTGTTTTTCGCACTTCGACGAAGTGCAATTACGAAGTGTAATTCTGACTGTATCTTTCAGAATGTCGAATGTCTTACTTCGTAATGTAACCCGGTACGTGTCAGAATTACGGGTATCGAAATGTAACTCGGAATCTCAGAATTGCGACTACGTAACGTCGAATGTCGACTATGAAACGTAATATATCTCGGACTGTCGAGATTTTACTCCGAACGTCAAACTTGCGAATATAGAACTACGAATGTAACGTCAAATTGCAAAGTATAACTCTGAGAGTCTTCCCGTTGTCGAGGACTATTTAACAATACGCTTCTCACCGCCCCTTGACGTCAAGAAACATTGAAAGAAAATCGTGGATTTTAGCGAGCTGTCACTAGCTCGTCATCGAGGATTATCGGGATGCTTTTTATAACCTACAAATTCTCTGATAACTCTTCTGCTATTATTTATTCGCCCGAGCCCGGCCGGCTACCTTACTCATTTACCGCGAGTAATTTTTTTATAACATTCGCGTAGTGATACGATCAAGACGCTTATTCAACGTAGGAATTTACGGGGATTAACTATTTTTGCTACCCAAGGTCGCTCGCTGCTTTGTCTTAACGCCTCGCACAATAGATAAGCCGCGCGGACTACTTCTCTTACGTTGCCTATTGTCTGCCCCTTTGATTTTGCTCGTGCTATACTGATCCTAAGACAATGCGTGACGCGTTTTATTGTTGTCTCGCTTGCTTTCAACATAGTTTTTACCTATCTGACCATTGTTTCGCGTATACTGAAATGTCATATCGTCACATTGCATATAATTCCCACATTAAATATTAGATCGTAAGGAACAATCTTAAGGAAGAACGAAGAAAACTCTTCTTTTCCCTCTTTCTTTTTTCGGATGTATTATTGTATGTGTTTGAACACTATTTTGATATTGAAATAACGAAACATTTCTTGTCTCTTATATGTAAAATAAATACCAAATATTGTCTTCAAAAATTTTTAAAAAGAGAGAAGATTTAAATTTCACTAACTACCTTATTAGAGAATTCTTAATTTTCCAGAGAATATGAACATTTCCAAATTAAGGAGAGAGGTGTCACGTCCCGACACAAATTAACAATTTATAATTTTGCATCTTAACGCATAGTATGCATACAATACCTAGACGATCCTTTTTTTTTATATAGAGTTCAATATTACTATGCAAGGACCCATGCATTCCGAATGGTAGACACTTGAGCCGAGGGACTCTCCCAAAGAATTGGATAAGGAGATCATGCATTTTCCAATGCTGCATATTCTTCAACAGATTGTAATAAACATAGGACAAACAAATCTTACGTAGAAAAATCTAAAGAGAAATTTTCTTTTCGACAAATGCATTAAACCCGACAGACAAAAACAAAATGCAATGCCCATATAAAATAAACATAGACATAGTACTAAAAGTCCGACAAAATTTAAAATGTACCTAGTCAGTAACGATAGAAGACAAAAATCTGGGTATATAAGAACCAAAATTTTATGTAACTGCGCTTACTCTCGCTTGCCAACCATCCAACCTCGCTTGCCAAAGATCTTACACTTCTAAAAACTCTGCAGTTTGTATCTGGCAGCAGAACTTTTTCCTAAAATATAGTAGAAAGGCTGGGATCTGGTCTCCTACTAGATTCTCCCCTCGGATAGTTGGTATCTGGCTTTCCGAGCCCTGAACTTTTTATTTTTTATTCCTTTTTGAATTATATAACAAGTCAGATTTGATTAATTAAACTTTCTTTTTAGTGAGGAAAAGAACCAAAAAAAGGGGATCCCTCAATGCGCAATTCGCTCATTTAAGGCGGGTCTGGAAAAGCAAAAAAGCTAAAAAAGCACGACAGAAAACAAAACAATAACCCCAAAAAACCCGCCAGTATTCAAAAAACTTGTCCAATCTTTGTACCCACGATACTTCGTTAATACTTGACGGATTCTTTTGCGATAACGATCAATAATTACGTGCTGCAAAACTATCGGTCAGAAATATCACATTTTTTCGATTTATTTAAAAAAATATTATAATTTACTTACTTTTTCGATTTCTTACTTTTTCATCACCAAGCCAAGATAATAAGATGGCGGTGCACAAACCGTGACAGTTCATAAATCCAGTAGAAACAGAAAAAGTATTACTTTTGAGATGTAAAACGCACATTAGAAACCAAATGCCAAGCATGGGAAATCTAATGACACCTCATTTTTTATTAAAAAATATCGGGAAAAAGGCGAAACGAGGGTCGATTAACGCGATGTGGAGTGTCGGTAACTACTGCATCGCCTTGTGTGAAGAAGCAACTGACATGTAAGCCTTCTTTTAGTATGAAAAACCGACGACAGGTGGCTCTGCAAGGCTTGTTTACCGTCAAGATAAAGAAATATCTGAAATCTGCTTTATCGGTGTTCGAAATGCAGATTCCACGATTGTGCCTCAATTTATCTACAAAACAGTTATCCACAGAGAGTAGGGGGCGCTGTGTCCGAATCTCAACTCCTTTTCTTCAATAAATGATTCTTGGACCGCTGATTGCGAATCTGGATGATGATGATGATGATGATGATTATCATCATCGTCATCGTCATCGTCATCGTCATCGTCATCGTCATCGTTATCATTATCATTACTATCATTATTATCATTACTAGCATTACTATCATTATTATCATTTTTTTTTTTTTTTAAGGAGGGGAAAACACTATATGCCGTCGGGGGATGCCTGCCCCGGTGTGTGGGACTCCTCGGCACAGGTTACCCACTAAAACCCCCCCCCCTCGGCTCCTCTCCCGGCCGGTCTTGCTCCTCGCATGTCCACAGTCCGGGCGGCGGTATCTAGACCGCGGGAGCGGTCCTCTCCACACCTCATTCATTCGTCTCTTTCATACTTTCCTCACTTTCTCACTCACTCACGCATCCTCCAGGCATCCGTCGTCCTTTTTCGTCTTGAGTACGTCCGTCACGTACGTAGTCACGTCTGTCCATTTGTCTCTGTCCTGCAGCATTCTATCGACAACGTTGTCCGGGCTGACCGGCCCAACGTTCATCTCTAGAAGCCGCCTTCTGTCGGCCCAGCGGTCACACCTGAAAAAGGTGTGTTCCGCGTCGTCTCTGTCCCATCCGCAGTACCTGCAATGGGGGGTTTTAACCTTACCCATTTTGTGCAGGTACTGCCGGAAGTATCCGTGTCCGGAGAGGAACTGTGTTAGGTGAAAGTCCACCTCGCCAAAGCTCCTCTCCTTCCACGGACGTATCGTCGGGATCAGTCGTCTCGTCCAGGCTCCAGGCACGTCCGTCGTCCAGCGTCTCTGCCATTCGTCGAGCGTCCTGGTTCGTTCGTCTACTGTGGCGTCGACTCGCCCCAGGTCGGTCCTCCGTTCCCACATCCTCCTGCGTTCGAGTGCGCGGAGGTCTATGGGAATTACCCCCGCGATTTCAAGTACCGCTTCAGCCGATACCGTGCGGTATGCACACGCGATCCGCAGCGCACCCCTTCTCTGCACACCGGTAATGGCTTGGCGGTACATTATTATCATTATTATGATCATCATCATTATCATTATCATTATTATTATCATTACTATCATTACTATCATAGCCATATTAATTGAATTCAGGTCTGATCTGTGCGAAATAAGGAACAAAAATAGCAATTTGTGGCGGTCCGGTATTGGGTCAAATTCGATATGAAATTGTTGAATTTCGTTGCAAGAAAAATTGATCACTGAAGTCCATCGCACCATAAGTTGAAATTCCACTTGTTTGGGAATAAAAAATTACAATTTTCTCAATATTCTTATAATAGTATTTGTTATTCGTAGTTTTTAATGAATTTTTCACATTTAAGACATATCTCAGAAATACAAATAATGCAATTAGGGTAATTATTGCAGGTGTTTATTACAATTCTAAGACAAATATAGTAAATACGGAAATTACGAGCGAAGGAATCTATGGAATTTCCGATATTACCTCCGGTTTGATATAATCGAACGTAACAAATAAACTTGACTCCGTTACATTTTCTATTTCTCTCTTACTTTCGAAGATCGAGTGCGGGCAAAGTGTCAGAACGTTACTGTAACTTCTCTGGAGTTTTCTTTTTTTTTTAAAAATACCAAATTTTATAATATTAGAAATTCAGGAAAAAGAGTTTCCCAAAACAATTTTTGTCGAACCTTGTATATTTTCCATGATAATCAATGATTTGAAAGTATCAAATTTTTTTATTCGAAGAGTTGCATTCATGAAAAATGCATCGAAAACGATTTCCTCGAAGAAGCGACTAATTTTCTCATTGTAGGACAAGTATTACAACTAATCACGATATATTTTTCAAACAGTTAAATACAAAATGATCCATTTTTGTATTCACCTGTTGAAATATTGGTAGCTATATGTATTGTGCCTTTTAGCATGTATAAAAATAATGATAAATATTGTCGAGAAAATAAACACTGTGGAATTGTGGGTTTTTTTTATAACGGACTTATGAGACACTTTCTGTTACTTATTATTTATATAATTTGTGATGGAGAAAACGGTTTCTCTATCACAAGATTCCCCGCACTCCGGCGCACCGATTTTCGTTCCTGGTCGCGACGAGTGAATTTAATTAATTAGAAAAATCGATCGATCAGTATGGATCGATCGAAGAACGGACCACCGCAGAAGTCAACAAACTTCTAGGTTAAGATCCGCGGTGTAAGAGCGACCGGCGAATTATGTAATAGCGCGCGACATCTCGCCGTGAGATTAGAAAGATATGGATCGGGATAGATATGGGTCGATAAGTAGGTCGATAGCGTGAGGGGCGAAGTTCGACAGTTTACGACACTGGGTGCGACATCCGTCGCCAACGAGGGACACTACGATCGCGAGCACGACGGAGCTCCGAAACGCAACCGGACCCAAGACGACGAGGGTCAAATTCGACACCACGTCGAAGGGAATTTCGACCGGGAGCCCGTCAAGGACAACCTGAGGGACCCGGCGAGCCACGAATAATCGAGGGACGGATTCCCAAACAATTCGGGAACCGTCCCCGATCGAATATCGACTCCAAAGAAGAGTCCCGAGGACAATTCGGGACTGTCGTTTCTCTCGAGGGGTACACGTGACCCCTCGGAACCAATAGGGAGACGCGGAGTCTCCCTATCGAACGAAGAAGACCGGAAGTGGGACCGATTTCGCCACTTCTGCGTTGGTCCTCGACAAGTACACGTACTGTCAGTTTCGAGAATCGAAAAATTGTGAGAGACAGAGAGAGAGAAAAACCAAGTCGACGCGATCGGAAAGGAAGAAGTTCGAAGTGAAGGCCAGGAAGGAGGAACGGAGAACGAGTCGAGTCCGAGACGGGGTACCGTAAGTCCCCACATTTTTATTTCGAAATTCGAGCGAGCTCCGGGGTCGAATTGTCCCGTATATTGACGGACCCCCGAGCGAGCTCCCGTCGTGCTCGGTCGTTACACTCGAGGGGAACTTCGCCCCCTCGACCCGAAAGTTTTTTTTTATTCGTAATCTTTTATTGTGATTTTGTATTTTATTTATTGAAAATATATTTCTGTCATTTGTGTTGAGAATATCGATTGCACGCGAGTCTTTCATCCGAACCCTCCCCTCTACCATCCGCAACCTGAGTTAACCGAACGTGGTGCATCGGCACCTGGCGCCCAAAAACCGTTCCTCCTATTGTTTTTTTTTAAAGATTTTGAGGAGGAAAATTGTGACGTCGACAGGGATCGCGAACCCCCTGCATCGGGAGCGAAAATCCACGTCACAAATTATTCTTATTTTTCTTATTTTACAATGTAACGATATTCATGTATATGTTGTTTATTTTATAAAAGTTTTTCTCTTTTGCACATTTTATCGTATTTTTGTTTTCCTTTATTTTCATCATTATTTCCTATGATTTTCCATTTTTCGTTTGTTCGATGCACATTTTCAGAAGTGTAATAATCTCTCTCTCTCTCTCTGTCTTTTTTGCTTTTCCAAAACTCTAATGCAGGTTTAAGAAAAGCAGCAGGATTCTCTATATTGTCTATTAAGCATTTCTATGATTATTATTATTGCTCATCACGATCGTCATCATAATGACAATGATAACGATAATAATAGCAATAATAATAGCTGTAGTAGTGGTTGTAATAATAATAATCATAGTAATTATATTAATAATAATAATCATAGTAATAATATTAATAATAATAATCATAACAATAATGATAGCTTTATCTCGGTAGTGGTAGTAATAGAAGTAATAATATTTTACTTCTTCTGTTACTATTACTACATTGCTTTGTTCTCCGACCAAAACACTGCCGAGTAGGGTCAAGTCTAAAATTCTTGGAAGTGCTTGAGCAAAACAATTCAAGTGCATGCGATAGAGACAATTTCCTATATGTGTGAATCCGAAGACAGAAAAAACAACGTTGTTCTCACTCTTCCCACACCACAAAACCACGTCGGTAAAAGAATAGGAAGGGATGGAGGGGTGGGGAAAGGCAAATGAAAGGCGGAACTATCCGAGACGTTGCCTCTATGCCAGTTCTGTTTCGACCAGCGGAAGAGATGTCACGTAAGTATGAACGTTCATCTTTGTATTGAAGTTGGTACTAACAGTGTTAGTACCACTGTTAAATCATTCAATTCTTTTCCTAATACATAATATTATTACTTTTCTTACAGGAAATACTAAAAACAGTAAGAGGACCAATTCGTGGCCCACGCTTGAAGAAGCGGAGGAGCAGCGGCAGCAGCAGCGACAGCAGAGAGAGCAGAGACTGCAGCAGAAGCGGGAACAAAAGCGGCAAAAGCGGCACCATCAACTGCCGCCGCCGCCACCGCCGCTGCAACATCAGCAGCAGCAACTGCTGCCACTGCAGCATGAGCAGCAGCAGCAGCAACAAGTTAGTTTTTTTTTAAACTCGCAAAAACAGTAAATTATACGTACTTGAAGAAAAACAATTGTCTAAAAAAACGAATATTTTAAAGTCTTGAAAGATATTGAAATTCATACTCTTGATTTTATGTCTAAACTTCTAAATATATACATTCTTGCAAAACAGATACGAAATGATTTTCTTTTCTATTTCTTTCAAGATTTATTTTCAAAAACTAATCTTACAATTTTTCTTATTAATTTAGGCGCCACAGCAGCAGCAGCAACAACATCAGCTGCCACAGCAGCAGCAGCAGCAGCTACTGCCACCACTGCCGCCGCCGCAGCAGCAGCAACTCCTGCCACTGCAGCCTGAGCAGCAGCAGCAGCCGCAGCAGCAACAAGTGAGTTTCTTAAAATACTCGCAAAGAAAGAAAATTATACATACTTGAAGAAGAACAATTGTCTAAAAAAAAACGAATATTTTAAAGTCTTGAAAGATATTGAAATTCATACTCTTGATTTTATGTCTAAACTTCTAAATATATACATTCTTGCAAAACAGATACGGAATGATTTTCTTTTCTATTTCTTTCAAGATTTATTTTCAAAAACTAATCTTACAATTTTTCTTATAATTTAGGCGCCACAGCAGCAGCAGCAACATCAGCTGCCACAGGAGCAGCAGCAGCTACTGCCACCACTGCCGCCGCCGCAGCAGCAGCAACAACATCAGCAGCAACTCCTGCCACTGCAGCATGAGCAGCAGCCGCAGCAGCAACAAGTGAGTTTCTTAAAATACTCGCAAAGAAAGAAAATTATGCATACTTGAAGAACAATTGTCTTAAAAAACGAATATTTTAAAGTCTCGAAAGATATTAAAATTCATACTCTTGATTTTATGTTTAAACTTCTAAATATATACATTCTTGCAAAACAGATACGGGATGATTTTCTTTTCTATTTAAAGATTTATTTTCAAAAACTAATCTTACATTTTTTCTTATTAATTTAGGCGCCACAGCAGCAGCAGCAACAACATCAGCAGCAGCAGCAGCAACGACAGCAGAGGCAGCGGCAACGACAGCAGCAGCAGCAGCAGCGGCAACGACAGCTACTGCCGCCACCGCCGCCGCCGCAGCATCGGCAAGGACAGCAACTGCTGCCACCGCCACCGCCGCAGCAGCAGCAGCAAGAACAGGAACTCCCGCCACCGCCGCCGGACCATTTGCTACAAATGGTCTGGCTGCAAAATCAGCGATTGGTTGAACGGCAGGAGCAGATGGTCGAAGAGCAGCGGCGGGAACGACAGCAGCAACAGCGGCAACGACGCCAACAGCAACGACAGACAGGACAGCAACAACAACAGCAACAACAGCAGCAGCAGCAAATCAATCGTCACGGGGAGCACGCCCGCCGGCACCAACGGCAACGGCGACAAAGAGCGGTATTTATTTACTGAATTACTTACATTCTTAGATTATTACTTATAATATTTTATTTATTAATATTATTTGTTTATGATTATGTTTCAGAACATCAATCAACAAATAGAGAGAGTGGTAGAGGCGAGAATGAATCGTTACCAGGGACAGCCTTCCAACAATAATGCTTGCCACCGTGGATGTTGCCATCAGTAATGATCAAAGTGAGTATCGATATTTTCAGACTTTCGAATTTTTTTGATTACTTCTTCTTTTATATTTCGAATTTCTTTTTTATTTTCATTTTTACATTATTCTATTTCATGTTGCAACAATTGTTATTAAATTTGTTGTTCCCAGAGGAACAATTTATTAATGTTTTTTTGTTTAGGTTTGTAGAATACATTAAAGAGAGATAATTCTAAAAGTATTAGGAAAACATTAGAAATATAAAGTAAATGAAACTACTGAGAGTAGTTTCAAAGTAAAAAGTATACAAAAATTAAAAACAAGGAACATTCATTATTATTATTAAGGGACATTATTGTTATTATTGATATTTAATTTTTTTTAACTATATACAGGGTGTCCGGCATAAGGTGTCGATGCCGAAAGGTGGTGATAGGGGGTGAAAAATGGAGACGAAAAGTCCAATACCATTTTTCAAAATTCGGATTAATTACCGAGTTATTAATTAAAACGTTCGACCAATCAGAACGCCGAAGAGGCGGTACCAAAATTTTAGACCCGGCCTTACTTGCCGGCGTGGCGTCAAACAATAATAAGTAGTAGAAATAAAAATAAAAGAAGTAAGACGGTACGTTAAAACATTCTAATTCTAACATCTGTTATTGTTTTTATTTCTACTACTACACACTACAAGGTCTGTAATGTATTGTCGTTGGACAACAAAGTAGTAGTAGTAGTAGTTATTACTACTACTTTGAAGAAAGAAATAATACATAAGAAATAAAATGGCGAAAATCAAAAGCTTGAAATTCTTATTTGTATTATTTTTTTCTATTCCTACCACTACCACTACCGCTATTATTATTATTATTTTTTTTTTTTTTTTTTTTTTTTTTTTTTTTTTTAAAGGAGGGGAAAACACTTTATGTGCCGTCGGGGGATGCCTCCCCCGGTGTGTGGGACTCCTTGGCACAGGTTACCCACTAAAAACCCCCCCCTCGGCTCCTCTCCCGGCCGGTCCTGCTCCTCGCATGTCCACAGTCCGGGCGGCGGTATCTAGACCGCGGCAACGGTCCTCTCCACACCTCATTCATTCGTCTCTTTCATACTTTCCTCACTTTCTCACTCACTCACGCATCCTCCAGGCATCCGTCGTCCTTTTTCGTCTTGAGTACGTCCGTCACGTACGTAGTCACGTCTGTCCATTTGTCTCTGTCCTGCAGCATTCTGGCGATGACGTTGTCCGGAGTGACCGGGCCACCGTTCATCTCCAGAAGCCGCCTTCTGTCGGCCCAGCGGTCACACCTGAAAAAGGTGTGTTCCGCATCGTCTCTGTCCCATCCGCAGTACCTGCAATGGGGGGTTTTAACCTTGCCCATTTTATGCAGGTACTGCCGGAAATATCCGTGTCCGGAGAGGAACTGTGTTAGGTGGAAACCCACCTCACCAAAGCTCCTCTCCTTCCACGGACGTATCGTCGGGATCAGTCGTCTCGTCCAAGCTCCAGGCACGTCTGTCGTCCAGCGTCTCTGCCATTCGTCGATCGTCCTGGTTCGTTCGTCCACCGTGGCGTCGGCTCGCCCCAGTTCGGTCCTCCGTTCCCATATCCTCCTGCGCTCGAGTGCGAGAAGGTCTATGGGAATTACCCCCGCAATTACGAGTACCGCTTCAGCCGCCACCGTGCGGTACGCACACGCTATCCGGAGCGCCCCCCTTCTCTGTACCGCGGTAACGGCTTTGCGGTACTTTTGCACTTTAAGTGCGGAGGCCCAGATCTCTGCTCCGTAGAGGAGTGTCGAGTGGGTCACTGTCATGAGCAGTCTCCGTATACTTGGTCGTGGTCCGTGCGTGTTGGCCATGAGTCGGCTAAGAGCTTTGGTCTTCTCCGTCGCCTTCCCAATGGCCCTCTGTATATGAGGCCAGAAGGTCAGCTTCGTATCGAGAGTGACCCCCAGGTACTTGACTTCCCCCCTGGTCTCCATCAATTCTGTCCCTACGGTCATCGGCACAATCGTGGGGATCCGTTTCCTTGTTAGCAGTAACAGTTCTGTCTTGTTTAGTGCTAGTTCGAGTCCGTGTTCAGTCATCCACCTGGTCACTCGCCTCATGGCTTGGTTCAACTTCAGTTGAGCTAGGTGTGAATCACGCTCTGTGATCACGACCGCCACGTCGTCGGCATAGGCGATGAGGGAAGTGTCCAGGGGCATTTCCAGTCTCAGCAAGCTGTCGTACAGTACGTTCCAGAAGTCGGGGCCGAGGATCGATCCTTGGGCTACGCCCGCGGATACCATCCTCTCCCTCATACCCTCGTTCGTCTCGTACGTAATCCGTCGGTCTCTAAGGTAGTCTTGTACAACTCGGCGAAGGTAGGGGGGTACCCGGAAGGTCGTTTCGAACGCCTCCAGGATATCCACCCACCTCGCCGAGTTGAACGCGTTGCGTACGTCCAGTGTGGCCAACACGACTATGGGTCTTGCCGCGTGGCACGCCTCCTGTGCTTTGTCAAAGATGTCTATTACGTCCTGTATGGCGCCTATCGTCGATCGTCCTTTCCGAAAACCGTGTTGTCGGTCAGATAGGTCGCCAGCGTCTTGTACGGCGTCAAGTAGTCTGGGCCTTATCAGCAGCTCGAAGACTTTTCCCGCTGTGTTCAGCAGGCTAAGTGGTCTGTAGGAAGACGGCGAGTCGGGGTCTCCCTTGCCCTTACTAATAAGGACTAACCTCGCCACCTTCCATGATCTGCAGAATATGCCCTCGGTCAGGCAGTCGTTGTACATTCCCAGGAGGATGCCCGGTCTATGTATAGCAACGAGCCGGACAATCTCGCTGGGAATACCGTCAGGTCCAGGTGCTTTCCCGTTCTTCAACGAGGAAGTTGCTCTGAGGAGCTCCTCCCCCGTGAACAACGGGACGTCCGTCAGTTCGTCCTCGTCTTCCTCTTCCACCCGTATGGGGTGGGTGGGAAATAGTCCGTCTACAATTCGTTTCGTCGAGTCGGGGTCTCTCAACAACGGTGGGCCACGTGCCCCCAGTTTTCGGGTTACAATCTTGTAACCGTCACCCCAGGGGTCGCCATCCACATCGTCAATGAGCTGCGTCCATTTCCGTCTCTTGCTCGTGTTGATCGCGAACTTCAGCCGTTTTTTGGCTGCCTTTAACTCCGCAGAAAGTGAGGTGGCGTCCCCACGGGCACGCGCGCGCTGCATCCTCCTGCGGAGCGCCAGACAGCCGCGGCGTAGGTCCGCGATCTCGTCCGTCCACCAGTACTGTGCACGTCTGTTCGTCCCGTATCGTTTTCGTGGCATGGAGACGTCGCAGAGTTGTTTGAGGCTACTCATTGTCGTCTCCACTAGGTCTTCGACCCTTTTTCTTTTGGATGACTCCTGGGAAGTCCGCAGCGACGGTGCTTCCATCGCCTGCAGGCTCTCCAGGAGTCTGTCTCTGTCAAGTCGGTTTACGTCCCATCGTAGGGGGCCCCGACTTCTTCCTCTGTTCATAGTCGTGTGGTCCGTGACGTCGAAGGCAATGTACTGGTGATCGCTGGCCGTGAAGTCTTCGATCACCCTCCATTGCCTTACTTTGGTCAATAGTCTACTCGAGATAAGGGTCACATCGGGAATGGAGTCCCCAAATCCCGGTCGTCTATAGGTCGGCGTGTTTCCGTCGTTTGCCACTGCCAGGTCCAGCCTCGCGGCCATCTCCAGCAGCAGCCGTCCCCGTTTGTTCGTCGTAGTCATCCCCCACTCGAGCGCCCGTGCGTTGAAATCACCGGCAACGACAACGTCACCAGCGATCCCCCGCAAGGCGTCCTCCAAGGAGTCTAGCTTATCTTCAAGTTCGCGGATACTACAGTTTGGAGTCAGGTAAACGCTGACATAAGTGACAGCGCCGACCGTCATCCAAACGTAGTCTTCTCCTACCCCTCGTTTGCTGATTGTCCAGGCACTCCGCCCCCTAACCCAGAGCGCGGAGGTACCAGCCCTGTTTGCGAGCCATGCAGGTCCGTCCATGTCTCTGTACTGTTCGCTCAGTATCAGTATGTCTGCGTCTAGTTCTGCAGCGATCTGAGGGAGTAGTGCGTGTGCAGCGCTACTCCGATTCAGATTTCCCTGCAGAACTACCGTCATCTGTTCGTCCGTTTGGCGTCAGTCAGCGCCGCCCTGAAAACGGCGCATTTGGCCGTTCCCGGGATGTGCTTTCGGTTCTGTCCCTGTATGTCGGCACACAGGAAGCAGCACGCTTGGGCCTCGCACTGCTTCCCAGTGTGCCCCCGTCCGCCGCATCTCCAGCAGCAGTCCCGTCGGTCTGGTCCTGTGCAGTCTCGTCGTAAGTGTCCGTAGCCGAGGCACTTGTGGCACCTCGGCACCATCAGTCTCGGCCTAATGCGACAGTACACCAGGCCGACCCGTATTTTGCCCGCCTGGAGCAGGACATTAGCGTCGGTCTCGTCCAGCTCACATACGGCCATAACCTGCCCTCGGTTGTTTGGGCCGAACATGTGAACCTTCGGGGGCGTCCGTAACGTCGTCTTGGTCGCCAGTGCGTCCGTTACCTCGTCAGTCGTGGTCACGCAGTCGAGGTCCATGATCTCCAAGGTAACCTTGGATGTCATGTCGCGGACTTCTCCCGCTTTTCCAAGGGCATCTTGAAGGGACTTCTGGAGATCCAGTCGTCCCTCCTGCCCCTTTCCAAGCCGGAGGAGTACCGCTCCTGTCTTCGTCTTGGTAATCGTCTTTATTTCCGTGTCTTTCGTAGGGTCAACTGTCTTACGAATCGTCCGTATGACGTCAGCGTACGTCGTCCCCGTCGTCGGCTTAATAAGGACCGCGCTGCTCCTGGGCCTAGGCAGCGCGCGCTCCTGTCCCTTTGCAGGAGCTTTGTCCTTCGTTGCCTTGTCCTTTTTCGTGACGTCCGTTTTCGGTGGAGTCCTGTCCTTTTTCCGTTTCACTGTCGTCCACGTCCCGTCGGTAGCGTGTTGTCCACTTGCTCCCGCGGCAATGTCCGTCTCCGGGGTCCTCTGGTCACGCTTGCGTTTTGCCTTTTTAGGCAAAGTCGCCGGCGTTTCTGTCGGTCGTCCCTGTCTTTCTCTCTCTCGTTCACACAGCGCGATCTCCGTGGCTTCACTGATCTCTTTCATCCCGGTTTTGATGACAGCGCTGATATTCTTTTGAATTTCAGCTTGTGCCATCATCCCCCTCAGTGTTTCCTGTATGAAGAGGAGCCGCTCCCGCAGTCTATCCTCCTCCTGTTCTCTCTCCGGGGCCGTGCTCTGCTCTGGTCCTTTGTTGTCGTGCCTGGTCTTTGTTTTCGGTCCGGCGAAGGTGAAAGCCGAGAAAGAGCTGGACCTCGTTCTCGGCGGCGATCGTAATACGGATCCCCTTTTTTCGAAAGGGTTCGTGATCCCTTCGAAGGGGGAATCCGTGTTTGTTGCCTTCGCTGTCCCGGCCGTTGTTGTTGCTGTTGCGTTGCGGTTGCTTGATGACGACGTCCAGGGGCCCGCTTTCTCACCCCTGATAAACGCCGGTACTGGGTCTCCTTCCCCGTGTACAGTAAGTTTTTCTCCTTTTGCTGCCTTCTCCATGTTTGGTTTATTATTCGGGGTTCCTTCCCCTAGCTGATTTTGGTCCGCCCCGAGTATTTTATTTCCCCGGTACCCTCCATATCTGGCGGGCATTCCCACTATCCGCCACCTGGGGAGGCGCCCGATGCGGGATCAGCAACCCGACACGGGATTATTATTATTATTATTAATATTATTATTATTATTATTATGATCATCATCATCATCATCATCACTATTATTATTATTATTATTATTATTATTATTATTATTATTATTATTATTATTATTATTATTATTATTATTATTATTATTATTATTATCATTATCATTATCATTATCATTATCATTATCATTATCATTATCATTATCATTATCATTATCATTATCATTATCATTATTATTATTATTATCATTATCATTATCATTATCATTATCATTATCATTATCATCATTATCATTATCATTATCATTATCATTATCATTATCATTATCATTATCATTATCATTATCATTATCATTATCATTATCATTATCATTATCATTATCATTATCATTATCATTATCATTATCATTATCATTATCATTATCATTATCATTATCATTATCATTATCATTATCATCATCATCATTATCATCATTATCATTATCATCGTCATCGTCATCGTCATCGTCATCGTCATCGTCATCGTCATCGTCATCGTCATCGTCATCGTCATCGTCATCGTCATCGTCATCGTCATCGTCATCGTCATCGTCATCGTCATCGTCATCGTCATCGTCATCGTCATCGTCATCGTCATCGTCATCGTCATCGTCATCGTCATCGTCATCGTCATCGTCATCGTCATCGTCATCGTCATCGTCATCGTCATCGTCATCGTCATCGTCATCGTCATCGTCATCGTCATCGTCATCGTCATCGTCATCGTCATCGTCATCGTCATCGTCATCGTCATCGTCATCGTCATCGTCATCGTCATCGTCATCGTCATCGTCATCGACATCGTCATCATTATTACTATTATTATTATTATTATTATTATCTTTATCATCATTAATATTATTATTACTGTTATTATTTTGTTAATGGTGGTGATGATGATGATGATGATGATTATCCTTATCATTATCATTACCGTTATTATTATTATTATTGTTATCGTTATTGTTATTATCATTATAATAATCATTGTCATCATCAACATCATCATCATCATTACATGATGATTTTATTGGTGTGTGCTACCTTTTCCACACCACCTTGCGGTAGATAGCAAGGCGCGCTTTTTTTATAGTGGTTTCCCCAGTAGGCCTAATCCACTTTCGTACCTAGTGTAGAAATTGTTCGAAGTGCCGTCC